>PVIH01007395.1:0-12658 GCA_004025045.1 Sigmodon hispidus
TTTATGCCAGTACCAGGCTGTTTTTATTACTGTAGCTCTATAGTATAGCTTGAAGTCAGGGATGGTGATACCTCCTGAGGTTCTTTTGTTGAGTAAAATTGTTTTGGCAATCCTGGCTTTCCTGTTATTCCAAATGAAATTGAGTATTGTTCTTTCAAGGTCTAAAAAATATTGTGTTGGGATTTTGATGGGTAGTGCACTGAATCTGTAGAGTGCCTTGAATGATCCCTTTCAAAACCTTTTTTGGAGGAGAAGACCAACGAGGCTGCTATCAAAAGTTACATAGCAATCATCAGGATTGGGAAAACAATCTACATACAGACCCAGGGTCTTAAATTCCATTGATTTGTTTTTTTAATCAAACACATGGTCAACTTGTATAAAACAAGACAAGAAAAGAGCTATTCCTAGCAAGAATGAGCCGAGATACCAACTGGACGATCTTACATCCAAGTCACATTCTCATATACAAATGGGTTAGCGTTTGGAAAGCAAATTCTGAAAAGTCTTGTGACACAGTCATAGATCCAAACACAAGTATGACTTTACACATACTTTGTAAACACAGTGAAAACTTCAATTTTTTTCCTGCTTGTCAGTCAAAATGACAAAAAAATTGGAGAATCTAATAAGAAGATCTAGAAAGAGAAGTGGTAGCTTCATTCCCTGAAAAGATAAAAGAATGATGATTACAAGATATTTTTTATGTTTTAAATTGACACATCCAAGGGTCTAACTTGACTGGTCACATAGGAAGCAAATACAAAAAAACAAAAAAAAACAACAAAAAACAAACCTGACCTGATACCTCTCATTCTTGTACCTGGCATGAAGCTCAGCTTGTCAACAGGAGGAACTGAGGTGCAAAGAGATGAGCCACCCCAGAGAAGCAAGATAGTGACACAGAAGTCATGGACACACACATCTTCATCTATTTTTATTTCCAGTGCATCTGTCCATTTTGTCTGAGTCAGAGTGGCTAACAAGCCCTGAATTTAATTTTGTATATTTTTTCATTGAATGCCCATGTACTCATGTTTGAGAACTTCACTGGCCTATACACCCTTCAACAATAATAATCTGAAAAGCCCTCAGTCTTCTCCCTGTAGAGTGCACTTCATTTTACAGTTATCAACTACAAATATTCTTATGGTTTTACTATAAAAGTTCCACTTTAAATAATGTCAGAATAATCTTCTCAATAAGTAGAAACCAGGATTTTGGTTAAATGGGGGGAGGGAATAGCAAGAGAATTTAAATTTCTTTTTATATTTGTTGTATGTGTATGAATAAATTTCCTACCTGCATGTCTGTGTATCAGGTGCATGCATGGTGCCACAAATGCCACAAGGGCATAGGATTCCCAGGGACTGGAGTTAAAAATAGGTGTCAGTCACCATATGCATGCTGGGAAATGAACCAGAGTCCTCTGCAAGAGCAACCAGTGCTCTTAACCGCTGAATCATCTCTCCAGCTTCAGAGAATGATTTTTATAGAGAATTTGATAGCTAAGTACCAGGATTCCTAAACAATTCATCTAATAGCAATGGCAAAGAAAGGTTTGGAATTCATTGAGAACAGGAGATTGGAGGAACCAGGCAGCTGAGACTCTGTCCTTTCTGAGGCCACAATGTCACAGCTGAGGAGAGGGAGCTCATGTACAGTCAAGGCAAGAAGAGAATCATGGGCATTTGCCAGACAGTGATAACCAATATTTGAAATTTGTTTTTAAAAAATGGCCCTGAAACATTTGAAAAAAAAAAATAGAGGGATTTCTCAGACTCAAGAGAGAAAACTTCAAAAATGTAATAGAGAGTCTGCAGAGGTGCTCTAGCTGGGTAGAGGCCTTGATAAGGACCCAAGAGCAGCTCTCCAAGGTCCTGTCCAAGAGCTTTAATCAGGCCTTGGAGGATACCTTGGTGACAGGACTTGCTGGGCACTATAGTGTAAATGTCACTTACAGTCTAAAGGGGGAAGTGGGGTGGAGGCACTCCAGTGAGTTAGGGAAACTGGTCGCAGACCTCTGAGACAAATGGAAACATCAGAGGCTGAAGAACAAAAGAGGAAACGGGGCCTGGTTGTTCCCTAGCACAGTGACTCCTGAGCCAGGACCTGGAGCCTGTGCAGCCAGCAAGAGGACCCACACACAGAAGGGACAATCACTGCTTTACTACTCTGCATTGTCATTTGAATCCCAAGTAACTTTTGAGCACAAAGCGTCACAGTTTGATTTTGCACTCAGCCCCACAAATGAGGCCCCTGATGGAGTACAATGCAAGGGGCTTCTAATTCCTGAACCTGCTACCAGCAGAGCACAAAGAAACACAGGAAAGTCAAGGCTGAGATTCAAAGAGATGGAATTTTTTTTCTACTAGTTAATAGCTTGGCCAAGGATTTATTTTCTCTTCTTCACTAATATTATATGTATTTAAAGTCATTATGGCTGTGCTCTGACCTGGTGCAGTAAGAGACTGAGTTGTAATCACCAGGGCAACAAGGTAGAAAATGCCCTTCAACTCCTCTGGGTTCCATAGGCATTAATCTCCCTGGCACAGAAGTCTTTGTTAGAGCTCAGAGTTCTACTGCAGCGACATTTTTAAGGGGGGGCAAGTAGATTTGTTGAATTGCAGGAAAAACCAGCCCTGACCTTGCTGGCTACCGAAGCAGGTAAATGTTTCATATGGAAGGAAGTCATTGAGAGGTAGGCCTTGGGACTCTGAAGGATAGATCATGTAGAATTGCTTTGGATTATGACCCTGCTTAGTGCCAATCTGCACTTCAGCAGCATTCCGACATCTTCACAAAGGAGTGTGGCACTTCTGGAGTACAGGAGGTCTGTAGAAATATATTATGTTTCAATAAATAAGTAATATAATTAAAAATAATCTCTTCCATATCCCCAATTCAGCATTAAAATTAAACAAGCCTGTACATATTCCAGAGACAATAACTGAAGGGAGGAAAACAGAGGCGCAGATGAAAATAATATAGAGACATGGAAAACTGCTATTAACTGGGGATAGATAAAAGAGTGTCAAAATTATAGCTTTCGGTAATGTTTAAGTTGAGACTTTAGTACTCTGGGTATAATTGTATTCGGCCATTTGTTCTTTGTAGCAAAAAAAAAAATATTAAGAAGTAAAAAAATAAAGTCACTGAGCTCCCAAAGAGAAAACAAAGCTTCAGGGGAGTGCCAGCCCTTTGAAAGGATGTGTGAAACCCACAGCACAGGGCTGGCAGCCCCCCATGAGTCCTGCTATCGAGCTTCTGAACTGGGAGTGAAGCTAAGGGTGGCCAGTGTTGGGTTTAGACATGCTGTTTGCTGGCTCGAGGGGTCATTATAGAAGAAAGAGGGACCTGAGCATGGTAGTACATGTTTATATTCCAGCTGGGGCAAGATCATGAATTCAAGGCCAGCATGCATTATATAGCAATGTCCTTTATACATAAATAAGTCAGTGGAAGTGAGTTGTGAAGAAGGCATGTGTGGGTCCTTCCCTTGCGTATACCTTAAGGTGGCCACTCAGCTGGCTGATTCACGACGATAGCCCAGAGGACCATACTACAGTCACACAGCTCAGTGGGGATAGTTTGAGGCTTGTGTACAAAGCTTCCAACCCAGTCTAGTTCTTCCTAACAGAAATGCAGGATTGACCCAGGTTAGGCTCTCTCAAAGGAGCTAAGGTAAGATGTCTAAAGATTCTGAGGCCATACTGCACCAAGACCAAGTGAGGCCATCTTCTGTTCCCAGAAGTCAATGAAGTCCACAGTGAAGGTATCTAGGAATGCAAATCCACAAACTGATATAGATAGTTCTTAGGAACTACCCCTGAGCTGCTTCCAAAGTCATTACAATCCACTTGACCATCACTTCTCCACCCACCCATTGAGTCTCACCTTCTTTATTAAACGAAATACTCTAGGAAAATGCTGTCTTATCAAGAGATGCCAAAATGTTCATACATTCTGAACTGAAGTTTTTTGAACCAGAATTGGGAGGTTTGAAAACTACTGACCAACATGTTCTGATGATTTATTAAACAAACATGAGTCCCCAAATGTAGAAATTCTAGTTCGTTGGGTCAAGGTGAGCCTGAAAACTTACATTTCTGACAAGTTCCCAAGATTTGCTAATGCAGTTAGTGCATTGGGCCACACTTTGACAAGCTTTCCTAAATACAACTGTACATGAGGGCACATTGGCTCCACCACTCATGACACATATAGTATGAAAGAAATGATCCATCCACCCAAAGAGATGGTCCTGTCAGCTCAGTGCTCTCTGAGGGTTGTTCTCAACATTAATATCAAGAATTAGGTTTTTTAATCCTCTCAGCTATGCCTTCCTGAGATGTCTTCTGTCCTGGCTCATGTTCTCTGTCCTGCACATTACTCTGAACAGGGTAATGGTTTCAGGGTTCCATAAAGGTTCCCTTTCCCTACAAGGGCAGAATTAAACAGGTGGGCTTGACATGATGGCTGTATTGATGCTGCCAAGTCCAAGGATGTTGAGAGATAATTCAAGGATGAAAAGGAGCACATGTAACTATATTAGGAAGAGAGAAGGTAGAATTTTCTGTATGTGTTATGGAACCAGACTCAGAGTTCAGGTCCATGTTCTTTGTAGACAGGAGGCAATAATGTTCTTCAGTGGAAGAAAAAAAATAAGATAAAAAATTTCTTTAGAACTAATAAGCCTGGTGTTCATTAGGATTTAAAGAGACAGTATTTTATGTTACAATAATTCTTCTGTTCTTCCAGCTGAATTCAATATATTTTTTCTTCTAAATGTGCTTTCTCTGAAAATAGAATAATTGACTTCAGAGAAATTTTACTTGCAAATGAAGTTATTTTCTCATTTGTATTTTATTTATTTTTGCTTAGTTCTAGTCAAAAGATCCCATGAACTATGTGTTTTAATTTATAATTAAATAACCAAGTAATAGTGAGACATTACTAATATGGTAGGCATAAATTGTGATTATTTTAAACAAAGAAGATTACTATGCAGAGACAAAGCAATAAGAAAAATAAAAAAGTGTTGAGGCTGAAATTTAGATTCTAATTTGTCATTATTATGTTCTCAGATCAGTTTCATAAGCCTAAAAGCATGTGAAGAATGCCATTGGAGTTACTTAAGATTGTGTTACTATCCTTGAGACATTTTGATAGAAACCTAACAGACAATACCCAGCCATCTAAACAAGTCTTCTAGTAATGTAAATATTTTCTATATCACCAATGATAAGGGTTATCAGCTTCCTTTAAAACATTCTTGATGTTCAAAGTATCTTGAGATAGTACACAGTGAATAAAACCAATTGTGTGACCTGTGGAAATTTGTTAAAAATGAAGACACAGCTTTTATAACTCCAATTTGAACCTCTTCATATCCGGCTTGATTCTGAAGCGAATCAAAACCAGTAGGAGATATGTCTTCATGTGAGTGTGTGTGTGTATATGTGTGTGTGTGTGTGTGTGTGTGTGTGTGTGTGTGTGTGTGTGTGTGTGTAAAAGGTATTAAGGGGAGAGATAAAGAGCATGTATGAAGATTTAGATTGCTCTGCTTAAGGAATTAACTGTCATACAATTTAAGGAAATAAGTCTAAAGTTTACCAGCAGGCTAGAATTTCAGGCAAAAGTTGCTAATGCAGTTTGAAAAAGCATTTTCTTTTTTTTGGGGGGGGGAATGCAATGTGTGCTCCTAAGTTCTTCAACTTATTAGCTGTGGACCACTCAACCTACACAGATTTACCTGCTTTGCTCAGTCCATTAATAATGTAAATGGCAGTTCCATCTGAAGCATTGCTTTCATGGAGCACTTCAGCTATTATTTGACCAAACATCCACACCCATAGCCCAGTCAATCTGACACATAAGTTTATTTTCACACATATCCTGGTCCTTGATCACACTGACAAGTCCATCACTTAGCATCCTGATTATGGCTAGAGACAAGGGCTTCACTCCCCAATTTATATGTTGAAAGTCACTCTCTGGGCACCATTGGTTCATTCCTGCCTGTAGCAATGAGACTGGGAGACCTGAGTGTTGAATGTAGTAGATGTTACTGAGTGTGGACAGTCGCATCCTTCTGATCTATATGGTCTTCTGTTTGGGCCTTGCCTCTGAGTCTGATATTTTCTTTGTCAGTGATGACAAGCTTTGCTGCTGGGCCTCTGCTTAGCAAATGAACCTTTGGTCCAGTGCTGCCCCTTCCCCCACCCTGTCCTGCGCTTGACCTAGGAGTACAGCATGAGACCACACTTAGGCACAACACATTTTTCCCTCTGGCAAAGCTGGTGTTAAACTTCTATTTCTATGATGCTTTTGCATATTCCTGCTAGTTTGCTGATGTAACTCATTGTCATCCCTCAATCCTCATGGATGTCTCTTCTCAGAATATACACCAACTGGTCCATAGCCATCTTAAAAACAAACATGCATAGAGGAGGCAGTCTTTTCTTTGTGATCTAATAGCAAGAATGAAGCCTTCTGGTTCAATCAAAGACCTTCAGAGTTCCTTCTCGATGACCTTGAGTGTGCCATCTGATGTACATATCCTGTAATCTTAGGCTTCTCATCCACAAAGTAGAATCAATATTATCCACATTATAGAATGGTCTCCAGATTGAATTGTATGAAGTTATCATTTTAAACCTTCTAATGAAAATGTTACATGACTACTTGGTGCTCCATAAACTGCTGATAGTGATGCTAACATTAGGCAGCTCGGCATCTACCAACAGTTTCCCCTTGTTGGTAGTTATTTCCAGACAAGTTCTCCACTCACAGTCTGTATCCATTAAAGGAACCTTTAGCTCTAAAAGGAGCATCTTATTTCTCATTATCTTCAAAGCTGAACCACTGGGGTCTGTTCCCCATTGCAAACCCTTCTCTGGCTCTGTACTCTGAGTCTTACTTTCTAATTCATAGAAATCATCACACAGACATTATCTGACTCTACCATTCTTTCTCTAAATTCTTTGGGAAGTCTTTACCTTGTTATAAATTGACATAAATTATAATTCTTTCAATGTTTTGCTATCCTTAATAATCATGTAAGCCATCTTGTCAAACTCAAGCTCTATTCATTTATTTATTCAGTAAACACTCTTGACTTTATGACTATAAAAGTATCTACTCTACTTTGTGGATGGGCTGCCTAAGATTATAGGAGGTCATTGGGTACAATCAAGGAATTACTGTCCAGATGAAAAATCCAGTCCATACCCACAGAAGCTTTCAGACTGGTGGACAATGTGTTCAACCAACACGTAAGAAAAAAAATGTTTAAGAAACAGTGTGTTTAGTACTGCAGGACAAAATCTTGAGTGCCAGCTAGGTACACAGGGGACCATCTAGCTCATCTCATACCTCACAGAGTTCCCAGAGAGTAAGATACCTGAGTTTAATATACCTGGAGAAACTGATCCAAGCAAATAAAACAAATAAGAGTGGGAACACCACTGGAAATTATCTACCAAAGCCAGGGCATGTGCGAGGGTAGAAGGGGTCAGGTATCAGGGTCGGAGCTTCATGTTCCCATTTAGACAGTGGACCCAAGGAACCATCATGAAGGCTCATGGGAGCAAACAAATATACTTATATTCACTTGTCACTGAAGCAAAAGCCATTGAAGGAATTTTAGGCAAAGAAATAGCACAATACAAATGGCATTTAGAAGGATCCTCCTGACATTTGAATGAAGAAAATATTGCTGTTGATAAATTCCAAAGCCCCAGAGCTGAGGGTAAGATGATCAGAAAGAGTGGCCATGACATAAATTTCTTGGTGTGAGGGCTAAATCTTAAAAATATCACAAGCAAGACAGGTTACAATTCTCTCAAGGTAAAAGAACAAATCAGCTGAATCATAGACCTAAGGTTGGGGGGGGGACCCTCACAGTGACATTGGACCAGGTCTCTGTGGATAGCAAGAGTGTATTGTTTAGGGATTAATGACAAGAAAGACCTCTAACCCTGATACATGTACAACATATGTGCAAGTATTATATGCCCAACTGTATTTTCCATCTACAGTAGGTGGACTCCACAGATTCTTAGGACAATTGGAAAAGGCTGTCTGCATAGCCAAGGAAGCTACTGCTAGGAAACTGAAGCAACCACTGCAGTATATTTTGTGAGGTGGATACTTCTAGTGTTTACACTTCACAGATGGGAAAACTGAGGCACAAAGAGGTAAATGGTAATCTATTATTACTATCAACTTAAAGCAGAGAGTTTGCCTTTTCAGTCAACACCAAGGAAATTTTCATTTGGGTTGCATTATGTCTCTGTTGATATTATTAACAGCAGATTCAAATGAGATTTGGAGTAATTTGTTTTGAGTAGGAAGCATATGCTTCGTTCTTAATTCACACTTTGGGGAATTTTAATTTCTCATTGTGTTTTCCTGTGGCCTGTATTATTTGCACGAGCATGATTAGAATATCTAAAATAAACAGTGGCTTTTAGATAAACAGCAGGCGATCTCAGAGAAAATTATGGCTGAAGTCTTTCTCACAAAATATCTCTCACCTTATATAGGAATTTATTTCTGGTTTTTATGAACTCCAGGACTCAGAAATAGATGTATTTATTTAGTTTGGCCTTAGCCTGGTGTGTTTTGCTTTGTCTATTCTTTCTAGTTTATTGTATTTTCTAATATTTTACACATGAACCAGAGAGCCAGTGATGGGGGCATTGGAAAAATCCAAACAAATGGTAAGGACAGGCACTAAGATTCCTAGCAAATAGAGTATTTAATGAAGTAGTACTTACAAGTGTGATTTGAAATGATGGGATCTGTGAAGCCACCAAGTTACACACTGCAATGCTTGTCATAGTAGAACTCTGTTTCTTCTAATTTGCCTTAAAAAAAAATCTGTGCTTTCTCCTTTGTATGGTGAAAGAGAACAGTTTCTTGCTTTGAAATCTGAGCATGGTTTTATAATGGATGTCATTCTAGAGGTCCCTCCCTGCTAAGGCTTCAAGCACAAGCTGTCTTTTCTCACCTATTCCTCCAGAGTTTGGTAAAATACCCAGGCCACTTTCCTGTGTCCACTGAACAGCTCTGGAGAGACCCTCCCCAAACCTCTACAGATAGAATCCCTGGAGAACTCCAGTGGCTCTGGTACCAAGAGTGGGCACAATATGCTTCAAATTCCCCATATTTTCAACTAACTAAATGCTTGGCTTAAATACATTTTTGGCTCCCAGACACTTTCTTCCTTTCACAGTCCAATAGTTTATTCACCCAGTATATCTTAATTAATCACCTATCATGCTGTGGGGACTAAGAATAAGGATGGCAAGGCAGAAAACACAGCCTCTCATCTCCTAGAAAGGCCAGCCCAGTAGGAAAAACATGGCGTCAGGGGAGGCATGAAAGGTCAAAGTGTAGGTTGTAGTAAAAACTCATAAAGAGAGTCTAAGTAGTAGAGAAAATGCTCCAACATGGATAGGCAGTTCTCCACATGTGATGGGGTTTGATTAATTCTTTCAAATCAAATGTACTTCTTCAAGGCCTGCTTCAAGTTTAATGAAGAAAAAAACATTTCATGAAAAAAAAAACTAAGCAAAAAATATTTTCCAGTTTATTCAAGTGTATTTTGTGGTGATCTGTTTCTTTCACTTTTATTAGTATCTAAATTTTGTACTTATTCAGCCACTAAGGGTCAATTTTTAGGCAGTGACACCAAATCGTATCTATAAGTGGTTCCCCTTTCAAAGACACCACCTTCATCTTTCATGGGCAGACATATTTCTGTCTGTAAAGGGGTCTCAGGAGACCCTTACTTCCATACTGCCCTATACAAGCTCATCTGTGTCATCTCCCATCCCAAATCCATGTGCAAAACCAAAAGCCAGAACCTTTAATAAAATGATATTTTAGAGTAGTCTACTAATTGAGCCTCTGATTCTCCTGCAAGAAGTTCTAGTGCTCATTAATAGGTAGATAGACAGATGAAAAATAGATAGATAACTGATAGATAGGTAGACAACCTATGTTTATTCTTGTAAAAGAAGTTAAAGAAATCAATGTTTATAACATTTCTAGAAGAAATCACTATTTCCAAACTCTGCAATGGCTTGGAAAGAAGCTGATGCAGGAGGGCATCCAAAGCCTATACAGATTTTATGGTAGAAGTGCATGGTCTTCCTGTATTTGCAACACCAAGAATAAATCAAGAATAACTGCTTAGCCATATGACAGTGGTGCATGTATTTAATCCCAGAATTCAGGAGGCAGAGGCCGGTGGATCTCTGAGTTGGAAGCCAACTTGTTCTACAGAGCAAGTTCCAGATCAGCCAGGGCTACACAGAGAAATTCTGTCTCGAACCACCCTACTGGCCCCCAAAAATTAATAACTTCTTAGAGTCTTAAGTGTGTTGAACAATAAAAATAATAAGTGTTCATTAGAGAGAATCTATAAAGTTGAGGAAGAGTTTGAAGGAAACCAATTCCCATGTGAGCCAACAAATGACAATGTCAGAACTTGCCTTAACTCACAACAGTCTGATGTATACTGCTGTTACATATCTTGCTAGATTCACAAAGCACAGATGAGAATTTTACATGCATTTTGCCAGATTTTTCTACAGCTTTATAATACTTTAATTGATGTTTCATGACTTAACTGTTCTGTAATTTCTGTGTATTAAGTGGATTTCATTTGTGCCATTATGTTCTAATGAGTGCTTTGCTTTAGTAACAATTTATTAGACATCAAAGGACTTGAATAACTACAAGAAAGATTATTTTTTAAACCTGAAGACAGAATTACATTTCTGTAAGGTACAAATCACATATTTTCCTTGGTTTCCCATCCTTAAAGTTTATCTAGGCTCCTTGCTGGCCCAACCTTTTGTATTTCACTTCCAAAAGTGTAATGTAATGCTTTGGAAATTTTGTAATGCTTGGAAGTTTCTGCCCTTTTTTGTTTGGTTGTTTGGGGTTTTAGAGAGAGGGTCTCACTATGGTATCTGAAGAGGGCCTCAAACTCACTGTGTAGTCCAAACAGGTCTCCAGCCACTGGGATTACAGATGTGTGCCACAGTACTCACTCATTTCCTGCCTTTTATTAGAATCTGTTAGCTGTCTTTACTGAATAAGAAGTTGCCAAGAAATTTAACATACTACAATGGATACTTCCTGACTCATGCAGTTTCGGTGAGTCAAGTATCCAGATGTAGGTTAACTAGATAATGCTGGATCAGTCATTCATGAGGTTACAGTGAAGGTATCATCTCAATATCCTGCAGTTGGACTCACTGGCTTGCTTGCCAGAGAATCTGACTGTTGTTAAGTGACTGTTTTTCACTTTGTTGGACCTCTCCAGAGAGCTACTCACAATGCTATCTGCTTTACTCAGAGTGTCAGACCCAAAGGATGCAGAGAGAGAGAAAAAGAGAGAGAGAGAGAGAGAGAGAGAGAGAGAGAGAGAGAGAGAGAGAGTTAATTCAAAAAAAAGATCAACAACCTCAATCCTCAATCATACCGACATATTCACCTTATTCTTTAGTCTATATAGATCAGCTTTGGGACAATTCAAGAAATTGCACTGAAGAAAAGATTCCAAGAGAAGAGATTTACATCCTTCACTAAAACTAGGAAGCCTATAATGCTGGTTGATGACCATGTATGATAGAGAGTTTATAGGAAGCCCCAAAATATGAATGAAATAACTCCCTATCCATTCTTTCTTCAGGGGGTTATGGTCTGCTCATTGGTAGAGTATATGTGACAAGCATTCACGGTGCCTTGAATTTAATTCTTAGTGAAAGAAAAGAAGGGAGGAAGGGAAGATAAATAAAGAAAAATAAAACCCTTGCTCAACTACTCCAGTTCAGAAAGCCATTACCTGGCAAGTTTGGGTAGTCACACATCCTGTAAAAATGCAGCTCCACTCCTAGTCTTAATACCTAAAGAAATCCTGTCCATCCTTCAGCTTCCCATCAGGGCATGCATAAAGGAATGCTCTGTGCAGCCGAGTTTGTGACAGCAGGAAGTTCCCAAATAGTCCAAACACTGTTCATAGAAAACCAGAACAAATAAGTTGTGGGGTACTGGTATAATAAAATACTACACAACAGAGACCCAGAATGAGCTAGATAGAGTGTAAAGAGCAACCCAGTGTGCCTGCTAATGTCAAAAGCAAGACATGAAATGTAGACATATACATTGTAATTCCATTAGTTTGATGTTCTTAAAAGATAAATAATGTTCTTTAGAAGTCAATGATTTATTGAAGTAAAATTATTAACTAAAGTAAGCATATGCAGAGAACAGTAATTCCCTGAGGAGAACAATGCCTATGTACTCAGGAGAGTCTAGCAGTGCCACTAAGATACTAGCAATCTCTTGTTTTTAGTTTTTGGTTTAGTGGCTGAAAGCAACATGTACTTTTCTCATATATGTGCAGTTTGGGAATAGGTTGGTAGGCTCAGTTTATCTGAGTGTTAGTTGGAACAATTGCCCTAAGAATAGATGACCTATTTTTACCATGGCTCACTCAGACTACTGACAAGGTTAGGGTGCTAGCTTTGGGTGCTAGATCCCACAGGGGTCTGTGTGCAGTGGCTTGGCTTCCTCACAGTATGATGGCAGCAATGCAAGAGTAGGCATCTTAGGAAACAGGAGAAGGATGCATTGC
>PVIH01007395.1:12758-46870 GCA_004025045.1 Sigmodon hispidus
GTGTGTGTGTGTGTGTGTGTGTGTGGTGTGTGTGTGTGGTGTGTGTGTGTGTGTGTGTGTGTGTGTGTGTGTGTGTTCAGGGGTACATATGGCAAGGTAAGCATATGCAGAGCAGAGAACAATACTTAGTAGTCAGCTCTTTACTTCCTCCATGTGTGTCCCAGAGACTGAATTAGGATTGGCAGCAAGCATCTTATCTGCTAAGATTTCTCAGATTTACCTTCCCCCACTTCTCCAGTTTCTCCTAGATTCTCTTTATCTCCCAACTTTATGCTTGCTCGCTCTCTCTCTCTCTCTCTCTCTCTCTCTCTCTCTCTCTCTCTCTCAAACAAGAAGAGAGGGAGAGAACAAACAAATGCCAATAATACAAAAAATACACACAAGCAAACCAAAACCTGGGGTCCATTTTGTGTTGGCCCGACCACTCCTGAGTATGGGGCCTGCCCTGGAGTGTGAATGATACCCAGTGACACATTCATTGGAGAAAACTAATTTTCTCTTTTCCAGCAGGTATGAACTATAAAAAATTTCTTCAGTAGGGATGAGACTTTGTGTTCATTTCCTCTTCTCAATGCTGTGCTTTTGTCTTGCTTGAACATGTGTGGGTCTTTTGTGTGCTGTCACAGTGTCTGTGCGTTCATGTGAGCTTTGCTCATATTGATTTAGGGGCCTTGCTCTTTTTGGTGTCCTCCATCCTTCTGGCTCTTACACACTTTCCACCTCCTCCTCCTCACCGGGGTTATTTGAACCCAGAGAAGGGATTTGATGAAGACATCCCATTTAGCACTGAGTGTTCCAAGGACTGACAATGTCCACAACTCTGCCCATTGTCTACTGTGGCTCCCTGTATTACTTCTCATCTGCTGTGAGAAGCTTCTTCTAGACAGACTAGACAATTTTAGAGATACACAGCTAGACATTATATAGAGAGCAAGAGACCTTGGAATACTCAGTCCGAAATGGGATATCTTCATCAAATCCTTCTTCAGGGATCAAAGCACTCTAATGAAAAGAAGGTAGAAGCAGTATAAGAGCCAAAGGGGATGGAGAACACCAAAAAAATAAGGTTCTCTAAATCAACATGATCAGAACTCGTATGAACTTACAGAGACTGAAGCAACATGCTTCAGAGATCTGGACCAGGATTTCTGTGTATATACTGTTCAGTGTATATACTGCTTCTAGTTTTATGGTATATGGAATTCCAATGTGTGTGAACAAGTGGATCTCTGACTCTTTGAGGATGGTAGAGATACTTAAAAAGGAAATGAATAAATCTCTCAAGGAAAGCCAGGAAAACACAAACCAACAATTGGAGAAAATGAATAAATCCCTTAAAGAAAAAATAAGCATTAAATGAAACAAATAAAATTGTTCAAGACCTGAAAATGGAAGTAGAATCAATAAAGAAAATACAAAGTGAATGAATTCTAGAAATGAAAACCTTAGAAATGCAAACAGGAACTACAGAGGAAAGCTTCACCAACAGAATAGCAGAGATGAAAGAGAGAATCTCAGATGATGAAGATATAGTAGAAGAAATGGATAGATCAGTCAAAGAAAATGTTAAATCTAAAAAGTTCCTGAAATAAAACATCCAGGAAATCTGAGACACACTGAAAAGACCAAACCTAAGAATAACAGGAATAGAGAAAGGAGAAGAATCCCAGCACAAAGGCCAAGAAAATATTTTCAACAAAATCATAGAAAAATTTTCTAACCAAAAAAGTAGATGTCTATTAAGGTACAAGAAGCATATAGAAAACCTAATAGATTAGACCAAAAAACAAAGTTCTCTTGCCACATAATAACCAAAATATTAAATATACAGAACAAAGAAATATTAAAAGCTGCAATAAAAAAGAGTAAGTAACCTGTGAAGGCAGATCTATTAGAATTACACCTGACTTCTCAATGGAGACTCTAAAAGCAGAAGAGCATAAACAGATGTGCTGAAGACTATAAGAGACCACAGATGTCAGCCTCAGATTTCTATACCCAGCAAAACGTTTAATCATCATAGATGAAGAAAATATATTCCAGGATAAAGGCAAATCTAAATAATATGTCTATAAATCTAGCCCTACATAGGTGCTAGAAAAACTCCAGCCCAAGGAAGTTGTTAAACCTGTAAAAATGAAGGAAATAATCTCACACCAGCAAAACCAAAGAAAGAAAACACGCACATCACCACCAAAAACAACAAACAAAATAACAGTAATTAACAATCATCAGCCATTGATATCTTTCAATAATAATAGTCTAAATTCCTCAATTAAAAGACAAAGACTAATAGAATGGGATGTGAAAGCAAAATTCATCTTTTTGCCACACACACAAAAAAAATATGTCAACACCAAGGATAGACATTACCTCAGGGTAAAGGGTTGGAAAAAGATATTTCAAGCAAATAGACCTAAGAAGCAAGCTAATGTAGCCATTTTAATATCTTACATAGAATCAAATGTACTGAACCTGATAGAAGAAAAAGTGGGGGATAGTCTTAAACACATTGGCACAACTTCCTGAACAAAACACTAATAGCACAGATATTAAGACTGACAATAAATGGAACCTGATGATATTGGAAAGCTACTATAAGGCAAAGAATCAAACAAAGACACAACCTACAAAATGGAAAATGATTTTTTCACTAACTCTACAACCAATAGAAACCATATACAAAACATATGAAGAATTAAAAAAAAACTAGACATCAAAAACCCCAAATAGCTCTTTTCCTCCTTTGCAGCTCGGGCACTGCAGCCATCATGAATGACACAGTAACAATCCGGACCAGGAAGTTCATGACTAACCGTCTGCTTTAGAGGAAACAGATGGTTATTGATGTCCTTCACCCTGGGAAGGCAACAGTACCAAAGACAGAAATTCGGGAAAAACTAGCCAAGATGTATAAAACCACACCAGATGTCATCTTTGTGTTCGGGTTCAGGACCCACTTTGGTGGCGGCAAAACAACTGGGTTTGGCATGATCTATGATTCTCTAGATTATGCAAAGAAGAATGAGCCCAAACACAGACTTGCAAGACATGGCCTTTATGAAAAGAAAAAGACCTCACGAAAACAGCGAAAGGAATGCAAGAACAGAATGAAGAAGGTTAGGGGTACTGCAAAGGCCAATGTTGGTGCTGGCAAAAAGCTAAAGGAGTAGATCTGCAGTGACATGATGTGCGGACAATTTCGATGATGAGAAATAAACTAAAAGCTTTTAAAAAAAACCCAAATAATCCAATTAAAATGGGATATATGGGGCTGGAGAGATGGTTCAGTGGTTAAGATCACTGACTACTCTTCCAGAGGACTGGGGTTCAATTCCCAGCACCCACATGGCAGCTCACAACTGTCTGTAGTTCCAGTTCCCAGTTCCAGGCAAACACCAAAGCAAATAAATAAATAAAGTTTTTTTTTAAAAGGGGGGGGGTAATACATCTAAACCAAGAATTCTCAATAGAGAAATCTCAAAGGCTGAGGAATCTTTAAAGAAATGTCAAAATCCTTAGCCAACAGAGAACTGCAAATCAAAATAGCTTTCAGATTCCATCTTATACCTGTCAAAATGGCTAAGGTAAATAACACAAGTGACAGATGATGCAGGCAAGAATGTGGAGCAAGGGGAACACTCCTCCATTGCTGGTGGGACTGCAAACATATAAAGCAACTATGGAAATCAATATGGATGTTCCTCAGAAAATTGGAAATTGATCTTTATCAGTACCCAGCTATATCACTCATGGACATATACCCAAAGGATGCTTTATTTTTACCACAAAGACACTTGCTCAACTGTGTTCACAGAAGCATTATTCATAATAGCCAGAACCTGGAAGCAACCTAATTGTTCATTAATTAAATAATGATTAAGAAAATGGGGTGCATTTATACAATGGAGTATTGCTCAGCTGTTTAAAAATTGACATAAAATTTGCAAGCAAATTGATACAACTAGAAAAAATTATCCTAAGGAAAGAAACACTGACCCAGAAAGATAAACATAGTATGTACTCACTTGTAAGTGGATATTAGCTGTTAAATAAATGATAATTAAACTACAACCCACAGACCCAAAAAGGTTAGGTAAAGTGGAGGTCTCTTAGGATGGCTACATGGGTATCCCTGGGAAGAAGAAATAGAATAGATTTTCTAGGTAGACAGGGTCTGGTGCAAGTGGAGAGAGTAGTAGGAGAGATCAGGTGGAGAGATATAGGAAGAGAGTGTTGGGAAAGAGAGATGAAAATGGAGGGGGTGGTGAGGAAGCCTAGTGCAGTGAAAACTTCCTGGAATCAATGAGGGTGAGGACTATGAGGGTGGAATCTAAGGAGGACTCCTAGGAAAGGATGAAACAGCATCTGAAGGACACAGAGTCTGAACTGGCCATCTTTTGTAACCAGAAAAGACTTCCATGGTAGAACTGGGTTGTATTCGGCTGAGCTGTTGGCTTAAGGGGTGCCATGGAGATCCCTAAACAATCCAGCATAGTGCTAGGACAGAGATTTGCTCTCTGCAAACTGACAATAGGGTCATTGCAGGCAACAACATCCACATACATCATTGAACATAGAGAGGTCGAGCTGGTGCCTGCATGGAACCTTCAACCCTATATTCTCATCTCTTTGATGAAAGAAGGTACTCTGCAGGGTACAGAAACAATAACCTGGACACCAACCCAGCCACTAACCCCTCAACCTACAGTCTTCCCTGCCTGCAAGATGTGCTGGGACAATGGTGGCACAGAACTTGTAGGGGTGGTCAGCGAATGTCTTGTTTAACTTGAGGGCCATGCCAGGAAAGGTATCCCATGCCCTAAACTGCTTGGATGGCCAGGAATCAGAGAAGAATAGCTCAGAGACCTAGGGTAGAACATGACCGGCCAAAAATGCGGGAGGGGTAAAACCATGAAATGATTACTAATGATTTTGCTATATTCATAGATTGGTGACTTGCCCATCCTCAAGGGAGGATTCTTTCCACAGCAGCAGTAGATGGTGAGTAGAGACCCAAATGCAGACAGGACAGTTTCAGAGCTAAGCATCCTGATTGTTTTAAACCCAGGATTTGTTCCTAGATTTTACTCCATGTGTCAAGTGATAAAATGAAGCAAAAAGTTGCTCAAGTGTTGGAGAGATACTGGAAATGCATAAATTAGTCACTGCCCTGGCAGAGGACCAAATCTCTCATACTTTCTAGGCTGTTTTATCTCATCACACTGCTCCTCAATGCTGAAAAGCTTTCACCTTCCTAGGGAGAGTCTAGGTACTCCACCTATCAATAAATAGGCCTGTGTCTGTAGAGTGCGTGGCCCGGTTCAGGCTCCCATCTCTGCACTGGATGTGCTGACCACTGTCACCTGCATAGTCACTCTTGCAGAATGTTGCTGTGGTACCCATTTCTTGGATGAGAACAGGACTGCGACAGGATCAGCACTTCAATCTAGCATTATGATCCCTGAGTCCATGCTCTCATCCACTTCTGCTGCCTCCCAAGAAATAATATACTTAAAGTCAGAGTAAATAAGCAAAGAGACAGGCTTCTTTCCCAGTGAAACATTGAGTTAAATATAGACACTCTAGATCAAGTAGATACTCCTAAGGACTGCCGTCTCAGACTTTCTCATGCTGTCAGAAAATTTAGCATGTGTACTAGGAGAGAATTTGATGGCTTCATTTTGGAGACAGTCAGAACAATGTAATTGCACTTGGGTTTTTAATTTAATTTTGTTATATGTTAACTGCCCTTATTATCTTAAGCTTACAGGAATCTACTCCACTTGGTAATAGCATTATAGTCATTTGATTGAGATATGCTTTAAGTCATGTTTTACGTGTCAACCTAAACTTGAGGGACTCCACTGTATGGAGAGCTTTGAACAAGAGACAATGTCCCAGTTATAGCCAAATAACTACAAAGCAAAAATCTACACATGTTAGATTTTAAAGCGAGCACATATAAAAGTGACTAACTCAACTTACGATGACCTAAAGAACAGGAGACTTTTGAACCAAGCTGTACAAGGTAAGTGCACTTTCAAGAGATAGAATTGGAAAAGAAAGGTCTTCCTGGAAGAGGTCAAGGCATGGACAAGAACCCAGGGCTATAAAAGAATAGCAAGGTATAATTCTTTTATTGCTAAAGGATTCAAATTACTTAAAGGGCATAGTAAGAGATGACCCCAGAAAGGTTGCTTAGAGGCAGACTACAAAGATCTTTGCCTGGCTCAGTAGTTATATTTAGGGCAATAGGAAATCCTGAAGAATTTTAAGCAAGAAAACTACATGTTTATTGTTCATTTCACTCTGAAATCCTGGAAGTTTGATTACATGTGGAAGAGATTAACAACTGAAACCAGTTTAATCATTCAACCAAGTAATACCAAGGGTGGAAAGTGGGCTATGTTCTAAACTAAGTGTTCTTTCAGATCCCATTTTACATATGGGATTGTCAAGGAATAGAGGAATAAGGTGATTTGTCTAATGCTATAGGACAGCCAGGATTTGAACCTAGAGAGTTCTACTGTGATGATCACTGGAGAGTCCATTACTCTGATAGACAGACTGATAATGAGGGCAGATGACAGGAGAGAGTGGAGGCAGCTAGATAACCATTAGCCTGGACTCCAGAAGAGAGGACAATCCCTTCAAATCCTGCCTGATCACCAGTGAGAAGCAGGCCAGTAGAGAGTGGGGAAATTCAGTTTCAGATCTGAGGTCCAGAGGACCCAGCAAACCTAACCAAGAGACTGGGCAGGTGGTAAAACTGCAAGGGTGAAGAAAGTCAAACTGGACATGAACTGTTATTGTCAAGTGCCATAGCTTCTTTCTGTGCTACCCGATGTAGTTGGATTTTTTTCTTTTTTGGGGCTCTCCATTCAGCTCCCAAATAAACACACAGACTTACCTATGAAAGTCTGGCCTTAGCTTGGCTTGTTCTTAGCCAGCTTTTCTAACTTAAATTATTCTGTTTCTCTTTAACTGTGTTTTGCCTCTGAGCTTTTTACCTTTCTTTATTCTATATATTTTTATTTTCTTCTTACTCTGTGCATAGCTGTATGGCTAGGTGGCTGGCCCTAGTGTCCTCTCCTTCTTCTTTTCTTACTCCTCCCGTCCCTGGATTTTTATTTTAATTTATTCTCTCTGCCTGCCAGCCCCACCTACCCTCTCTCCTGTCTTGCTATTGGCCATTCAGCTCTTTATTAGATGAACTAGGTGTTTTGACAGGTGAAGTAATACAGGGTCACAGAGTCGAACAAATGCAGCATAAAAATGCAAAGCATCTTTACATCATTAAACAAATATTCCACAAAAGCAAGAGCAGCTTTAGGAATGAAGGGTTTTGTCTGGCTCACAGCACTAGATACAGTCCATCATGGCAGGGAAGCCAAAGCAGCTGGAGCTTGAAGCAGCTGGTCCCAATCACAGCCACAGTCAGAGAAAGACAAAAATTGACAAGTTTACGATTCTCAGCTTTCTACGTTTTACACAGCCAGGATCTCCTGCCCAGGGAATGGGTCCACTGGTAAATGAGATGGCGCTTATTCCCACATCAGTAATGTAAACAAGGAAATCCCCCTGATGCCTGTCTCTAAGGTGAATCTAGATTCTGTCAAGCTTACAATCACCAACAGCCTTCACAGTAAGCAAACATCATTCCACTCAAGACCTCATCTTTAAGGTGCAGAACCCAAGGCCATCAGAGGCAGCTCAGAAGAGAGCTATCTAGTAGATCAAGGCCCCAATTCTCAGCTGAGATGTATGCTCTAGCCTGCTAAAATAGGGGTTTTCATTGTAGAGCAGAAACAATGACACATCCTTTGCCATTTGTAAAGGTGAGCATTTGTAACTATCTGAAGCAGTTAATAAATTACTTTCCAAAAATGAGTGCCCAATGAGCAGTAATAGTAATTATCATTATCATCATATAAAGGATATGTTGCTATTGAGAAAAAAGTGTAAGCAGCAATCACACCTGGTCCAGTTTCCCCTCAATTCCCCAATTCCCCTATAACACCTCTTAGCTATATAAAATTTTTACTGTGTTTTTCATCCAAGGAAAGAAACTACTTTTGAAGAAAATAAATTATCCTGAAACAAAAAAAAATAGATTATCAGAAAAAAATTCTAGAGAAATCAGATAAAGAATTTTTAATTACTTATTTATTTTTATTTTACATGCATTGGTGTTTTGTTTGAATGTATATCTGTGTGAGGGTGTCAGATTCCCCAGCACTGGAGATGCAGACAGATGTGAGCCGCCATGTGGTTGCTGGAAGTTGAACCCAGGTCCTCTGAAAGAGCAGCCAGTTCTCTTACCTGCTAAGCCACCTCTCCAGCCCCCCCCCCCCCCGATAAAGCATTTCAGTAAATATCACCACAATATACAATTAAACAATACCAATTTGGAAACAAGGCTAAGTGTAATATTCTCCAAGATTCTATTTGCCCAAAGCAAAGCTCTGGTGTGGTTCATCTCATCTAAAGAAAAATCAGAAGCACAATAGAAAGAATCTTTCCAAATGGCTGGAGGGATGAAGCCACAGCTCCATGACAGACTCTCCTAGCAAGTCCATGGCCCTGAGTTCAATACCCAGCACAGGAGAAAACAACAAACATCTCCCTATTTCTCTCTCTCTGTTTCTCTCTCTCTCCCTCCTTCTCTCTCTCTCTCTCTCTCTCTCTCTCTCTCTCTCTCTCTCTCTCTCTCTCTCTTTCTCTTCCTTCCTCTCTGTCTCTGTGGTATGTGTATGTGTGTGTGTGCATGCTCATCCACCTCTGACTTTCCAGTCTAGGTTGTATACTACTGTTTTATTTTTCCCACCTTTATCTCTGTCTGAATGACCATGCTTAAATCTATATAAAACTTCTTAATAAGCTCTAACTTTGCTTCATATCATAAAGGAGAAAGGCATAGGGCACATGCCCTAAAAAGGATGGTATTTCCGGGGTTCCAGGAAATTTTAAGATCTAAACATATAGCAGAAAATGCTTGGACCCCACAATAAAGTAGACGCCTTGAAGACAATGATTTGTAAGCATCTATTTATCACTCTGTCACCCCTTCCTCCCTCCAACATATTTTCTTTAGGATTCAGTGTGGAGAGTAGCAACAGTGTTATTTAATCAAAGACCTTGGGATTAAAATATTATAGTAAAAAGCTGGTCAAATGATTCCAAGCCACATCATACACAAGTATCAAAACATAAACAAATGCATTAAAAAAAAAGACAATGGAAATAACTAAATAAAATGTATTGTTTACTTTGATTGCCTGGAATAATATATTTGGTATGGATGTGAATATAAGCAAGGTGGGAAAAAGTAAATACATAAAGAGGAAGCAGTTTCAAGGTCTTCCATTAGGAAAAAAGAAAGAAAGAAAGAAATGTTTCCAATGTAATTCGTCTTTTCTCACCGAGAATTCTGGGTCAGTTTAATTTTCTCTGAACATAGCTGTAGAACTAGACGTTTACCCCACCCCCAACTCCATGTCCCTGTGCGTGCCCACGTTTATCTGAATATATAAGCCTGCCCTTTACTCAGATTTATGGATCCAGCCAGGCTGTGTGTATTTACAGTGTTCTGACCTGCAGACCCGGGCTGCAGGAGAGCAGGAGGGAACTGGGACTCATTCCATAAACAGAGACAGATACGAGGGGGAGGTGAGAGCTTTGCCAGCACTTAACGTTTTTAACTATTTGGCCAAGCTTAAGAATTAGTGATTAGATTAGAAGAAAAAAACCGAGGGCTTCAGTGCTGAGCCGGAGAGAATAAACTACAGTTTTACTTCATCCTGCTTTCTTGAAGGTTCTGAGTTTGGGGTTGAGGTGGGGTTAAATTTAAAGCGGGTCAGAAGAAAATTGGCAAGTCAGTTACAGGGGGAGCTATAAAGAGCTTTGGGAAGGCAGAGGGTCTGCAGAAATGAGGTTATAAACAACATTTAATAAGTCAGAAAATTTCCCCAACCACACGTGAAATAAGACTAGGTGTCGGCTGTCTGTTTTGCTAGAGAACACAGTAATTGGGTATAGGGGAAAAGAAATCTTTTGCTTCATGTTTAAATGAGGGTAGCTTGCTATGAGATAGTTTTTTTACACCTTGTTGGCCCACCTTGTTGAAAGTAAGTGAGTTTTCAAACACGGCTACTTCCTTGAGGTCGGCCACCCTTCAAGAAGCAATGGTAATCGGAGAGGTATATGCAACTGGAGGTAAAGAGTAGTGGAATTTTGAGCATCTTTGTGTCCTTTCTCTCAACTGTATCTTTGTCTATAGGTGAACTGTAAAAGCATAACTTGTGTGTGAAGCCATTCTCACACAAAATCAAAAATAGCCCAGCATTGTAAGACTACAGTGCTCATTTAAAAATTCATATGCAAAGCAAGAAGGTCCACACACATGTGGAACTCAACTGCTTTCCATTAAAATGGGCACAAAGTAATTTGATGGTATTCTCCACAACTCAACCTTCATTGCAAGACAACAATGTGCACCACTGAGCGAGGAGTCGGAAAATTCATGAAGCACAACTTTTTCTAACTCCTCTTAAGGCAATCATGTTCCTATTAAAGATATCAGAACTCACTGTTATAATGATACATTGCAGATCATGTGACTTGGGCTCATTTCCAATAGATGCATGAGAAACATGTGTTTGCATGGTGATGCTTTTTAGATATGAACTTGATCATCGGTGTTCTTCCATGAAAATCAGTTGTCAGGAAATCAAAATAAAACACAGCTCTACAACTGAACTTCAGAAAGTCCTGAGAACACATTTTATTTTTCATTTGTGCTGAAATCAGGCACAAAATTTAGAACAACAGAGTTAAGAAATGCATGTGGTACAATAAAGATGGTCAGGATGAGGGGAAAATGTGAACCGGTAAGAGGCAGCCAGTGAGGCTGCACTTCAGATCCAAATGAGAAATGAGACACCTGATCCTCTAGGAGACTAGGGTTTTATTCCTATCATTTTTCTGAACTTTCCTCTAAGATAATGAAAGCCTGCATTGTAAATAGACTGACAGCAGGCAGGGTGTCAAAGAGTTTGGGGGACCTGTGCATGGCGGCTGAGATGCTGCTCTGGTTCATTTCTGTTGAAATTCATTTGCCACCAAGGCAATTTTTGTCTCTAATATGGTATGGATCATACCAACAGTGGGTTCCGAGGTATCCATTTGTGAGCAGAGGCCTGGCTCAATGTGCCAGGAAAAAAAAAAAAAATCCACGCACCACAAAGAACATTGAGATGAATGGCTCTATTTTATGAGCCATAAAAGTTTTATTCATCTTGACACTGAAACAGGTTTAGGCAGTGAGTTGACACGCCTTAAATAAATAAGTGGAATTAATTCCCCAGCCCTTGAAACAATAGCAGCATGCATGCAGCACAGAGAAATGCCCCATTGTTCCCAAAGCTGCCTGATATTGATATTATTTGTGTTTTTCTGCACTGCTTCCTCGGGGGCCTGGTTGATCCACTTCAGATTCATCCTCTGTTTTATTAGAGGTTGAAAAAGGTTCAGGACCTGGTTGTACCACAGCTCTCACGGACAGCTAAGGAACCAGTTTGGCGTCTGGTTTATCTGTTGTTTTACTGCTGACCTTCAAATCAACTTTAACCCCTGACCCCTGGAGGCATCTATCATGACAAGAGGCTGTTTAACACAAATGGTGCCCATTTATAGGGGAAGAGGCTCAGAAGATTTCCTTTTTTATGAAGAATTTAGTTTTTCACCCCTCTTTTCTCAGTCACCACAGGTGAAATCCCTCTTAGCAGCTGGCTTACAAAATAATCTAAAGGGAGGCCTTAATGAGCAGAAGCACCCTCAGCTGGAGATAAATATATGCAAATGAGATGCACAAACAAAGGCGCCTGGACAGAGAAATATCTGCAATTCCAGCAAAATGCTGCCTGCAGCTCGAAGATGAACAGCTTTGATAAAATGGTAACAAAAAGCACCTTTTTATCCTCCGGCGTGTTTTACATTGCAATAGACCATTGTCATTGCAGGCCAGTGGAGCATGCAGGCTTTGCTGCACCATTCCAAAAAAACTGTTTAAACATTTGTTTTAAGGCATTCATGAGATATAATCAATGGACTGCTTCTTTGTTGTTGTAGGGGTTTTTTTGGTTTTTTTTTTTTTTTTTCTGACTGTTTCATATGTTGCTATAGTTCTGTTACCTGTTGGTCCTTTTGTGGTTTAGTGCCTCTGTCTTCATAGGCAAGGACACATTTTGGCAACTATTTTCTTGCACTAGTTACAATGATCCTTTTTCTAATTTTTTTTCCTTGTTTCAAGGCAGAGAGATTTCAAGTTAATAATAGTAAGAATGGGCTTGGAGCACCCAAACAACTAGTTTTAATGATGGCAATCAAGTGTGCAGGGCTTTAGAGGCAGCCATGGAACGTGCTGATTTTAATAAGCTTTAAAAAGGCAATCTCTAACTTTTAAAAGTCTCTTTTTAATTTAATCGTCCTTGCTTCATATGATTCCAAAGCAAACAAAACCATTAAAATATGTTTTCAATATGTATGCACAGTGTTATTTGATGGCATTTTAAATTAGCATCATGTTTGTAAAATATTGATTTGATGAGCTTTAAAAACAGAAAAACTGAAATCATCAACCTATTGAGGGGCTGAACAACATGTTTCTCTGAAGTTGAACAAAGCTCCGGCCCCAACATCTTACTAGAAAGAGGATGGGCTTGTGACTCCTGCAGATCCCTGTATTTGAGCCTGTGTGTTTTATTTCAGTAACTGGTCAAAAGCAGCTAACGTGAGAAAGGAAACCTTGTGCTGGTCACACGTGTGTTACCGTACAGTTACCAAAAGCACCGCAGTTTTTGGTCTTCTCATTGATAACCCTCCTGTCCTTCTGTGGCCAGCATGGGTGAGAGTCTTAAAGCTTCCTTTATCTAAATTATTTCATCTTAGCAGCTGGAATAGAAGGCATTTCTTCTGAGTAACTGAGTGGTTCCCATTTTGTGTGCAGGCAAAAGTCAAATTTGTTAATAACAAAAGAAATCCCAATTTTACACATGCCACTCCTGTTGCACAGGGTGGGGGTGGGGTAGAACCACGCAGGGGCTAGAGAAGGAAGAGAAAGCATTAAACCATCTGACCAGAGAGAAGAAGGAAGAAAAATGCTTGTTTGGGTTTGAAAAAGACACGCGCTCCGTTAACCCAGTGTCCGTGTCAGCGTGTCATTAAATTCAGAATTTCAGGAGTTAATAGAAACTTGTTATATTAGGGTTGCTTTTTGAGCTCAGGTTTGAAGCAGCGTAATTATGTTCAACTGCTGTTGTTTGAAAGGGCAACAGCATCTTAGGCACAGAACAACGAAATTACAGCTGAGATTTAGGTTAGCAAAAGCCATCTTCACTAGGCTTTTATGATTCATTATTTCCCATTAAATACAGTATTAGAAATGTACACTAGATAGCTCATGGTTGCTGCTCTCGGAGCACATTATCTATATTACACAGGTCTGGGGAGCAGAATTAGAAAACTTTGGGGGAATGAGCAATATGTGTTTGCTGATAGAAGTACCATATGGCTCATCTTCTTCAATTGCTTTCACTGCGTCTCTGATGCTGGAGAAATTAAAGTTTTATTTGATGTGGCATAGCTTAATGAACTGTCTTCTGTTAGGAAAATTGAATATGTTTCCTGTTATTTGAGCACAGAGCCTCCATAGTTTGGCTGGTGGGGGGGTGCATTATGTATTGTTTATTTAGCATTTTGAAAACAAAAGCAAGATATTGAAGGGAAAATTGATTACTGCTAGATTGCATTATGTAATCAAGTTTTCTCTCCTTAAATTTCCCTTTACAGTCCTCTGGCAATGTTTTAATATGAGACTGCACTAGGTTTACGTGTTTTAAAAGACATCGAGTTTGATTTTATCAAAATGCTTTTATTTATCAGAAAGCCACATAAAATGCTGAACTCAGTATTGGGGTGTGTGTATATGTATGTAGTTTAAAGAATGAGATTTAACCTGAATATTGAAAAAAAATGATATCTTCTACAGACTTATATTCTTTTAGTTAAACACATAGAATTTTTCAAAACATATAATCAAAAGTATACTAAGACTAGAGTGTCAAACCAGGTAAATACTGGCACTCTAAAGACTGTATAAAGAGATACATTAATATTCTGTTTCATTTCCTTGGTTTTGTTCTGCATCTGACCTTTTTTATAAAAAAAAATATTTGGATACACTTTTAAAAGACTGAATTTAGCAGTCCTATTGTAATATCTACATTTCTTTCATTTTTTATTTTTCAGTGAGAAATGCCTCTCAAGTGAGCAGACTAGGACACACCAATCTGCAGAAAGCAAGGAGAATAAATAACAGTTAAAATTCGTCAACGTTTATCCACAGTATGCAATCCCACGCCCCCTACACACACACCCAAAAAAGTCATTTGTCTTCTGTGTTCTGAGCTGTTTTGAGAATTCTGGCAAATGCAGCCATTAAACAAACTTCTCACACAATATAAATATTGTCTGCTCAAGAAAGGCTTCCAGTGTTTACAGTCCATAAGTGAAGAAGGAAAAAAGCTGGTATTTAACCAAGAGTGTACCCTTGAAAACATCTCTGAACAAAGTGTTCAGCACAACTTTGGCTGCAAATCTACTGGTTCCTGGTCTTCCTCTGTGTCCTCTGCCATGAGGAATTTTCACATGTCATCTTTTTGTGACTTTTTTTTTAAATTACCTAATTAAATTTTAGAAAGGAGCACCTGACTTGGGGCAGGGATGGGGGTGATCACACCAATTGCCTTTGGAGACTGGAAAAATGAAAACGTCTCATTTTTCTGAGCCCCCTCCTGATGGCCTGGGAGGAGGATGAGCATTAGCACTGTTATCAGCGTGGTGTAATTTGACTGTTGACAAAGTATCGGTGGCAGTGAGAATGAACGCAGTTAGGAGTGTGGCGGGTTGTAATCAAGAAGATGCTTAGCTGTGCAACGCTGCATCTTGAGCAGATTTGAATCAACATTGCCTTAAGGGGATACACACACCAAAAGGAAAAAAAGTCCATTCATTTTTAGAGGAAACACTGGAGTGGTTCTTGAAGGGAAATCTGACGTGCATTAATTGCCCTGTAGCTCTCCTAATTAGACTTTCCAATCCCTTTGCTGCTGTCACTGTGAGGGTACACTGCCTTGCTGGACAATGACGAAAACTGAAAATTGGTTTGATGGGAAAGATTTATATATAAAGACTGAAGTACACTTCCTGTCCCCTCCAAAGGGTGGTCAGCTAGAGAGTGAAGGTAGCCGCTTCACTGCCACCCTGGATTTAACATTTCAAGCCTTACTAAAATAGTTTCATTATGACATTCAATGTAAAGGAAGCAGATGCTGCTGATATTCCCTTAAATAGATGGAAATTTCCCTTCCTATTCCAGCCCATGTGAAATATTTCAGGTGGAAAAAAGCCAGAAAAATGCTATGTTATATCTACATTCTCATATTTCTACCTATACCCTGAAGAAGCTAGGGGGAGACAGGTTTGTTTTTTAGAGACCATGCCACACATCCCATTTTCTCAGACCTAAATCTAAGCTAGCAGCCTTGGCTCCCCTTCCAATCTTAAAGCCATTATCCTGCTGTTTGGCCCCAGGTTGCCCCCAAATATGACACTGTAATAATTTGGGCTTTCCTTTTCAACTTCTCTTGTGGAACCCTTGAACCACTCCTAATTCATTAACATATTGAATTTTTTCAATTTTCCATTTTCTTGCAATAACAATATTAATGCAGGGGTGAAAGCTTGATTGGAGCTAAATTACTTGTTACCTGCTGGCATTTATTTATATGGCATTGAATTATAGAGCTTTGCTATTGTCATGCCTTGGACGAATTGTTTATGACGCCAGTAATAGGAGTAATTGTTATTGTTGAAATTACCTGTCAGCTACCCATAGCAGTGGCCCTTGTCCCACTGACAAATAGTGACAAGGGAGAGGCATCCTCTGTGCGTCCCCCTGATGGCTTCTCCTCTGATAATAAGAAGTGCAGGGCCTCTGATAATTTGCCTGTCACTGTTGAGTGCAGCTCAGAGAGAGTTGGCCAAATTGTTGTCATTCACTTTGACAAAGACAGCAAAGTGGCCCTGTGCAGGCAGAGGATTATCAAAATAAATGAAATCACTCACACCCTCTTTGTTTGTTTGGCTCAAGAATTGCCTGGCTTTGTATGAGGTTGTGAAATCAAGGTCCAGTGCTTATGGGTATACCTCTCTTCCTTCTGGAAGGAGGATACCAGAGAAGGATAGTCGTTGACATTATAAGACTTGCTGTTTTGTAGTTTGTAATGGCTAGTAAAAAAATTAAATTCAGATATAAAGTCAAAATTATAATAAAAATTCTAAATATGTGACTGAATGCATTGGTTTAAAGTATGAGAAATATATAAAACTCCAGATTTTTCTCTTGAATTAGTTATGTCCTCAGTTTTGATCTGTGCAGCATTCAAATCCAGCACGCTTAAAAATAATAATAATGATGATGATTTCTCTAGCTGTCAAGTTTTCTTTAAAAGTTTGGGATCTTGCATCCTTGTTTCTTGCAGCTTTGAAATATTATAGTCAAATAGTCAAATTTAGGATTATTATCTCAAATGGCCAGTTCCTTTCTATAAATTATCTTGTATTTATATACTATCTTCATGAGTAAAGAGATAAATGAAACATAGTCCCAGATATGAAGCATCAATTATCACAGACTTACGGAGGAAGCAAAATAGCCCTGATATTGCCCGAGCTGAAATATAAATATTTGCATTTTAAACCCTCTTGGTGGCAGCGGGTGAGCCTGTCATGTAGAGAGGAAGGGGTCAGAGGGAAGTGGGAGGGGTGAGGTCTGGGAGTGTCCATGGCTGAAATAAATGCACTGTAAGCTTTGTTCTTGCAAAACCAGAACCATTTTCACCTTTTCCAAAATGACATTGTTGCAGCCAGCAAAATTCCTACTTTTAAGGTGCCTAGGGAGGCTATTTTTCACTGATCTTTTTGACAAATTCTTGCTGCAAAAAAGAAGTCCAGAGAAAGAGGGGGAAAAGGAAATGGGATGGATGGAGACTATTGGCTTCTTATAGGATAGTAATCAGTTGTTTATTGGTCTCTACCAGACTAGTAATGACCAACCGCAGTGTTAAGTGCCAGCCACACCGCCTTGGGCCCTTCTCTCCTAACATCAGCCATTATCTGATTAGAGAACCTTGGAGGGAGTCTCGATTGCATAACTTTATGGGTCTTAACAGCACAGGCTGGCTGGCAGAAAAACTACCTAGGAGGGTTGATAAAGCAACGGTGATTTTATTTACTCCACTTACACCTTGCTCTCAGCTCTGGCTGCTGCAGGAGAAATCTCAAATTGATCTGAATAGGAACTGTGTGGGGCATGGGGAGACTGAAGGAAACTGGTCTGTTCCTTAAAGCTTTATTGGGGTTGCGCAGCTTGAAGTAATGACACTTGGAGGCAGCCCGACTAGGTGGTATGTACTAAAAGCAAGCAGAGAGGTTTTTGAGAAGTGCTAATCATATATGTAATGATATAATGACAGAAATAAAATGTGTTTCTGGTCTCTAATAATAATGTAGTCTTCTAAAGGCAAACCACTCTGTGGTTAACTGTGTCCAATGTCCCTGATTAACAAGTGTAAGGAGTGACATAATTAAGAGGTTATCTGTGATAATAAAAATGCTCAAACCTGTCTTGGAATGTGATCCTTCCAAGAGATAATTTTTTAAGAATGTCACATGCCCTTGCTTTCTGTCAAGACGTACCATTAGTGATCCCAGGAGAGAAAATAAACATACGTTTTTAAATGAAGATATTTAAATTGTACCTCATATTTCAGCATGTTGCTATAACCTGGTCTTTTTTATGCTCCTCCTATAAAACCTAAATTAAGCCTCTTAGGAGTGATTTTGCTGCAGGTTCCCTTGAAAAACACAATAGATTTTAAATGCTTGGACCCGAGTGCATGGTAACATATAACCACTGGCGTGCAATCTCCTCTCCCCCGTGTCACGCAGCAGCTTTCTTAAGAAGAATTCTTTAAAATTTAGCTTCATTGGAAATGTAAACTTTTAGCAAATACCATTTGCTGCTGTAACGGTGTTGATGAAACGTCTGGCTGCAGATTCCTCCCCACCCCCTTCCATTCTCAAACACCCGTCAGTGTCAAAGGCTACAGCACATGTCCCTTTTGCCCCTCTAAATAAAGCTGAGAAACCTCAAGGAAAAAAATGTCAGAAAACACTCGGCAGATTACAGAATGGTTTCTGCTCCACACGGGGAGGATGGCAGAACGGACTAGATAGCCAGCGTGATTTCGAAGCCATGCTTTTGTAGTGTGCTCACCCTGTACACCGGAGGAAGTTTTTTCAGAGAATTGTGATGCTGTCTTTGGCAAAATGCAACCTTCGGTTGGTTGTTTTAAACCTGGTCATAATAATATATCTTCCGTATGTACCTTTAAAAATAAAAACAATAATGCATTCTTCTAATCTGGGGTGTTTCTTTGCTTGTGTACAGTGTGGAAATGTCGTTCACACTCTCCCAGACATTTTTTGCTTCTTTCTAAAATCCTTGGGATGCTCATTCCAGGAGAAAGCAGAAAAATGCTGGACTCATATACATTGAAATTCACCGAATTCATCAGTCCTTTCTCCCCTTAAATAAAATGTGTATATAACCCTGGGGCTTCCCAGATGGTTCATTTATATTTTTAAAAGACATTTACATTCATTTTGTGTATTAAAAATAAATAACAGGGTAAGACTTACAATTTGTTTTGCTCTATTTTTTTTGAAGAATATTTAACAATCACAAAACAGAAAAATAGCAGGAGGACACTTGTCATATCCTAACTATGTGTTTAAAATTTAATGTCTAAAACAGAAAATATTTTACAAATCTCACCCTAGAAATGGCAAAATTCATTCTCCAGAAATGAGGTAAAATCAGATGATCTTAAATATAAACTTTTCCAAAACAGATTATGAATGAATGTAGACAAATTTGGCTCTTAACCTTTAAAGATTTCCTGCCCATTTCTGTATGTCTTTTATTACATTAATTTTTTATTTAAATTACACCATTAACTGGATATGAATTTATCAAGAATACATGTATTGATTTATAAAACAGTACCATTAATTATTATAATAGCTAGATGTAGCTGATATTACAAAGCCATTTAAAGGTTTTTAATATAACTTGGACATACATAGATAGATAGACATTATGGACAAGACCACAATTTAAACTGGCTACCAGCAGTTAATGAAAGCTTAGATTTATATTCTAGTTTAGAGATTGATCATATTGTTGCTTTGTGAAACTATTTACATCGTGCCATTTTTCAAAGGATGTCTCAATAAAAAAGCTAAATAAAATATTCAGTCAATTCCCATAGCAGATTTTGTTTTCTATATTTTAAATGCTTAGTGAAAATAATTGATTGTGTGTGTTCCAGGCTTTGTCATTCCCATTCCAGGGTGGCTTTCCTGGGGGACCCTCATTTGCATATGTACACTGTCACATACTTTTGGTCCCTGCTGAAGCCACCCCCTTCTCTTTTTCTCATCATTCACTCCCCAACATACCTATACATATTTCACAAAATCCACACACCAGGACTCATAAGTCTTGTTGGCATCTTTTCTGTTATACATTTTTTTTTCCCTTAAGGTTGTGGAAAACTGGGACTTACCCCAAAGCCGCAAGGCAGACAATCACGGAGATAATTTGGGTAAGAAAGCAATCTGAAGGAAAAAAGAAAAAGAAAAAATGAGGAAGAATATAAGCAAGTAACAACACTTTCAAATTACTTTTCAAATGGTAATTAGCCAGGGGATAGATTGAAATTTGAATTCTTTCACATTGTACTTGGCTTGGGTCTCCCAGGCTCTCTATTTGTATCCCTTTTCCCTGTCTGGTAACATATGTTACCGATTTATTATAGCATTTTTACTGTTAACAGACAAATCTAAAGGCTAGCTGAGAAGGCTAGCTCCATCTGATGACTCTAACAACAACTGCAGGGCATCCTTGAGGGGGAGCCAATAAGCTTTTCTGAAGCAATAATGCCATTAACCCTTTGGATGCCAAAATATCTAGCCTAAAATGGCTCAGTCGTTTTGTAGGCCTTACAGGTTTACAGAGGCATATTTCATAGCTATCTCAGTAGCCTCCCTAACACCTTCCAGGTGTCTCAAGTCCTGTACAAGCTGTGTCAATCATCCATCCCTTTAAGCCTCCTTTCTTTTACAGCACACTGAAGCCTGTGCACAAGGGGATAAGCACCTAGTCATTGTAGGTCAAGGTATTACCTACACACACACACACACACACACACCATTAATTCTCTGTAATTTTCTTTAAAAAAAACATCATTTATAATTTAAATGGTCATATTTGTCATATTTTAATATATATACATCACAGAAAAGTAAAATTTAATGAAAATTCTTCTTAGCCAAGAACCTGAAATTTGTTCCAAATCAGTAGATGGCAGACTTTATGTGGCACTGAGTAAGGGTTTATGCCTTGAACTATGTCCACATAAAAATGTGTGCATTAGCACTGGGTGTGGAGGCTGGAAAGGACACTTTAAATATAATAGTTTCAAATAACACTTTCATTTCTGGTCATTTGTAGTTTATTCCAACCCAAAATGCCAAGTTGTTTTTAAAATGTTATAAACAGTTACTTTCTCCAATTAAATGCCTTAAATACCAATGTGAAATTGCCCACTCACAATTTCAGGTGTGTTTTCTAGAATACTGTCTGAATGTTCTTGTCTTGAACATTTAGAATTAATCTCAAATACTAGAAACCAGTAATTCTTGACTAAGGGTCTCTGATTAGCAACTAAAATTTAATATCTGATTATTAGAAACAAACCAATAGAATAAAGCAAGTGTTCAGAGCTATGACTGGTCACAAAGGTGGATTCTGAGGAGCAGGGACACTATGACAACTGTTCTTTCTAACCTCGGCTACCACAGATCATCCCACCTGTGAATGGTGGCAAGCTCATCTCTAGGCCTAAGCAAAGACCACATGCTCTTAGGCTATCCACATGCAGATTCTGAGTTCATATCAGATGGTCAAGCAACTGCCACCTGCAAGTCCATTCTAGTTTTTATGAAAAGTTCTCAGATCTTCCTTATTTATACTTTGTTATACAGTCATAATCTTTTCTTAGTAGTAACTATATATAACACCAACTATAACATTCAAAAGAGTAATAAACCTTAGATGCATAATTATTATATCATTTCATTCTATTCTAAATATAGTTAACATTTATTATTTATTGTGTATACCTTTATTAGACACCTACTGCCTAATTGCTGTGAATAATTTTAGTTCTAAGTTATTATGATCAAAAGGATTTCAGCATAGAAGGGCAGGTTTTGGAAGCTATAAACACCCTGAGGTTCCAAGGAGTATCACATATAGACTTAGGAACAGGACTTTTTGCTGACCCTGCTATGCCATAAATAAAATATCCTAAATGAGGTGAGTTAGTGTTAGAGCACAGTAACAGTAACATTTCAACATTCATCTTCTTAGGAAAGGTGAATGAATGTAAACAACCAGCTCCTTTTTCCATTGGGGGGAAAAAAAACACAATGATTTTTTTTTTTTTTCTAAATCAAAATAGAACCTTTACCAGATTCTGACCTCTATATGTAACAACCTCTAATAACACTGTATGTGACCTTCAAAGTCTTCTAGAACAGCCATTTGGCTCTGTGGTCCTCTGGCTGGCACCCTTCACTACTCACTGTGTTCTACTTCTCTCCCAGACAACCTAAAACAGGTGTCTTTAAAGCCTGTGCCTCAGGTTGCTCTGTCATTGCCCGACTCTCCTATCCACAGCTACTCGGCCCTTCTAGTGACAGCCACAGCCTCAGCTGGCAGCCCTCACCCCCTGTTGCTCCCTCACCTCTACTGCGACCCCACAGCCCAACTCTGGCTTTCTGTTTTGTCCATCACTTTAGCTACATCCCCTCCCATTTCTGACCTACACTTTTTCTAGATCAGACATAGGCAGGTTGAAAGGTAATGAGAACCAGATGGACATGGTGCAGAAATTGCCCAAATGGGTATGAGACTGTGGAGAGCTGTCAGGCATGGAGAGAAGCTGGAATTTTTCAGCAATAAAATGGGATTTATCGTTACTCTACCACAGCCTTTGCCGACAACCGTTTCCCTGGAAGGAAACCCCTTTCCAACAGGCCACGCCCATGCAGATTCTTTTTGCCCAAAGAGTGATGATTGGTATTTGTTCTAAGGCTCAAATGGACTGTGCTGAAGGTGAAGCATTAGGCCAAAGTCCTGCATTCCCCACTGAGGCAAATGAACCCGCTAAATAACTTCCTCCCACGACGGCTGTGTAATTGAAACCAGAGAGTGAGAGAATTTGATAAATTGCTTGACCCAAAAGAATGTTAAGGTCATAAATTTTCATTGCATGTTTTTCTCTCTTTTAAAATTTTTTATATATTGATTATATTTAGTATTTGCCTCAAAATTCAACACACTTACAGATCATCGGTTGTGTCCCCAGGGAAAAGTACAATCAATCATCAATTAGAAGGGCAAGGGTATTCTCTGTTGTCTTTCAGAGAAGGATGTCAGCTCCTTGGCCTTACAAGGACCATCATGGAGGTGTGTTATATTTCAGAATTATTCCAACTTAGCACACGATTTGTTCTGGCATGGACAAAGTAAAAATCTACACAAGAGGTTTTTCTCGGAAAGGCATTGCTCCACTTCCATACTGTAAGAAAGATGAACTGTTAAAAGGCTCGCAATCCATTTGCAGAAATCACACCCACATGCCTTCTTCCACACACACCCGAAAAAAGAAGGATGGTGTTTAGCTACAAAGCATGATCCTTGTCTTTAAGGTAGATGAGAATATGTCTGCATGCACATGAATAAACGAGCATGCTTCTGAATACTGACTTTAGCATGCCTGCTATGAAACTTTTTTGAACTATGAATTGTCTTAATACAAAACTGAAAAAGTCCTAAAACGAGTAAAAGCTATACATCATGTGTTATTTAAAAAGACTAATATAGTAAGGCTATCACAAACTTGAAATTTTCTATACTTTTTGCTGTAATATTTTAATTGGTTCTTTTTTAAAAAAATAGATGCATACATTTGTTAGTATTTTAATTCATTCATACATACTACTGAACTGTGTGGCAGTGCCTTAATGACATAGAACAGTTCAGGTATAGTTTTATAGTCAATTTTTTTGTCCTTGATAAGACCAACTTATCTCTTATGTACTTGCATGCTTGATTTGTTAAACCAGACCACAAGGAAACAATACTGATTGACCATTGTGATCATTTCTCTGACTTAAAATGATTCCATTTCATTTGCTTTCCATTATTAAGTTGAAGGGGAGAGTTGGCAGGACAATGTGTAAGTGTTACATAAGCATGTGTGAGTTTTGCTCTTCAGCTACTGAACCACACATACCAAAACAGGTGATTTACACCAAGTTCTGCCACGTTTGTCCAGTAGGGGTGAGGTTAAATAGTTTCTGTGTTGTTCATCATAATTAATGACCAAAGCTTGATAGGAGTATTTCTGTGTCAAAGAAAAAAAAAGTCAAGAATGTAGGAAACAGTCCAGAAAAGAAAGAAATCTCAAATACATTTTCCAAGACATAAAGTTGGAGATTATTTTTAGTGATACAAAGATGTAACTAATATTATAGTTGTTTAAACATTCTGGAATCTAGTACCATTAGGCATGATGATAATTTTCATATGCTATTGTATATGTGTATACATATTCTCATAAGAATCCATGAACACATCATTCTTTTAAATACAGAGAGAGTCAATGAGATATATGTACATACATATGATCTGTCTTCAATTGACTGAATTTTTTTCATTCCAAAAATGTGGCTTTCTTTCTCTGCACCTAATGTTTGTGTTGTTGCAAGGCTGTCTCAAAAATAAATAAATAATAAATATATAACTGTGCATATATACATACTTACGTAAGTTGAAATAAAATATGAACAGAATGTAGATTCAATCGCTAATATTTTGCAAACTAATGTTCAGCTGATGCAAGTCAATTTTATTCCGCATCACATTAGTATCACAATGGTAATGACTAGCCTTTATTCACTAACAGTTTGAGTCAGCACTTTGAGACATTTTTGAATTAGGTCATACTGCACATTTGTGGCTGATTCAAAGGTTGATTAAGAGAGCTATACAATTGTAAAGTGATGTGATGTGAGCTGAATTAAGTTCTCTTGGATAGTTACGGGAAATGAGAGCTACCATAACTTAGCAGAAATAATGAGTAGACTATCAAGGAATATATTTCCATGGAGAGTTTGACATTTTTTTCACTTACAATTTAACAAAGTCCTCTGTCTGTTGTGGAAGAATTCTATCACAGGACCTGGAACAAAAAAAAAAATGAATTGCAGAAAGGATGCTGGAGGCCTGGTCCTTATCTCTACATCTATAAAGTCAGCTTTCATATTTGTGTGTGTGTGTCTTTTTTAGTCATCTTAATAAACATCTTTCTTCTTTTACATACTGTCTATATTTTTCTAAGACCAAAATGATACTGTCTTATGATCTGATCATTTAACCATAACATAACCATTCTGCGGCAACCTTTAATTGCTATGCTAACTAGATCTGGAGAGGACAAAGAATCATTTACTTAAAATGATACTGTCACAACAAATCCACAAACTTATCTAAAATTCAAAAAAGTAGGGTTTTCTTTAATTTACCCAGCACTTTAAGTAAATGGTAGAAATGACTCTTGAAAGGTAAGAATACCTTTTAATTGAGTTTAAAGACGATAAAGAACAAAAGCTGTACTTGTAACCACTGGTTTGATCAATAAAAACAAAAATAGTGGTTCTAGGGCTGAGAAAATAGCTCAGAAGTCAGAAGCACGGTGAACTCCTCCTATAGAGGGTCTGAGCTGTGCTGCCAGCACCTACATCAGGCAGCTTAGATCATGCTGATAACTCCACCTTGCAGGGACCCAACACCTCTGGCCTTCATGGGCACCTACACTCATGCACTTATACACACATGCAGACATAGTTAAAAATAAAACAAACATCAAAAATTTAAATATTAAATGGTTATTATTACAGTATTCAATGTCATGCTAGCCTTTCTATGAAATAGGGAAGGCATAGGATGGAGACACACACACACACTTTCAATGCCAAGGAACCTTGATAAGAACCTGACTGACACATGGCACAGAACTGAATGAGCAGTCCAAACCCCGAGTCCCCTGTGCTTTCTCCGGCACAGAGGCCGATTGCTCCCTTTGAGCTGGATTACTGAAGCACATAATGTGACCAAGTCACATTTGCTCTCTAGCATTCGACATATCAAATATCTATTTCCCAGGCAGGCTTCTGTGCTCTGGTGTTTTGCTATCCTCAGACCTGCACACAGGCTCCTGATGCTCTGAAGGATGCTTCTCCCTTCACACCTATTTCCACTTCTGCGGAATCTTTTTCATATTCTGAATTTTTAGTTTCCCTCACCTTATTGTCATCATGATAAAGGGAAGTATTCTCCCAAAAAAGTGATGTTTTTACAAATAAATGCTTCAAATTAGGAGCATGATGTCAAAACCTTCAACTTTGCTTCACTGTGTGTGTGTGTGTGTGTGTGTGCGTGCGTGTGAGTGTGGCTGAGTTATGATATATTTTTAGGATGGTGTTTGAATTTGGTTAGCCCTATTATTGTCACTAAACTTTATAAATTGCTCTGCCAGGATCTAATTATTTATTGCAAAATCGACAGATATATTTTCAATAGAGTTTCCTATGACCCAGATTAAAAGACAAATACCCTAGATTCATAGTCTGCTAATTAATAATACTAGGGAGAAGGTGGCACTATGTCTTAAGCCCAAGCATTTTTATCTTGAATAAACCTTTGATATTTGCAATCACTTAATTTACATTTTCAAAAGGTCATTTGTGTGCTAGTTGGAATTGATTGTGTATTTTATATATTTTGAAGTAGGCTAAATTGCCTTAGCATGGGCAATGTACCTTTCTAGACACTGGTAGGCCATAACACTACAATGAATACATTAAAGCATTTTTGGTATTTTGTTAAACAATTAGAAGAATATTTGATTTTCTCAACATTTGACTTAGTAGGTGAGAAAAACAGGCAGTGAGCTATGTTTGTGATCGCTTGGCTTTTTATTTTTATTTTTCAGGATGTAATTAGAAATATTACAAGATTACAACATGGCTCCTGATGGTAAGGCACAAGGTAATTAAATAAGGTTGATCCTCATTTTATATGCTAATAGTACATTTATAATCTCTACAAGTATATCCAATTTAAGAATTTTATTCACTCTTCAAAAAGAATCCCCTATTAGTGGGAGAGAACAACCCTACATGCAGCATGGGCTGGCTTAATTGGGCCTAGTGCCTTGTTTGGAATTAGTCCAGTTTCCTAATATTTCATCTATAATTACACAAGTCACAGTGCACTTAAATTTCATAAAATTGGTTAAGGAAAGTCTTGAAAAAAACAAAATAACAAAATAATTTCATTTCCACCACTTCCCTGTCCCTACTAACAGCCTGGTGGAAATGGCTCATGCCCCTGTGAGGCTGCTGAGTGAGGGATGCCCAGGAACTCTAGAGCTAGAAGCAAAATTATTCTCTCCATTCCCCCATCTCACCAGACAATATTAGTGGCAGAATTGCTTGTGTTCAGCCCAACTGTCAAGGGAGATGCCAGAGAAAAGTGCTCAGGTGCAGTGAACACTTCTGTGACTGCTTACCATCAAGGTTTTGGATGCCAAAGGATTTTGGTGTGAGGTCCTGTAGATAGCCCGTTCCAGATAGGGGGTGATGCAGCAGAGGAATTTAAAACAGAGATCCCCATACAAAGGTGAGGAAGAAATGAAAGCCCAGACAGAAGCTGTGAGTAAAGCAAGAGGGTGGGCATCTGTCACGAACCTCTGGGAAGCCAGAGAGATGCGGCAGGTTCTGGCACCACAGAGAAATGTTGTCATCATAAGACCCATGACATGTAGGTTAGAGAAGAAGTGTTTCCAACCCTCCTTCTCCTCTTCCTCTTCTTGTTCTTCCTCTTCCCCCTCTCTTCTCCCTTCTCTTTCTCATCCTCCTCTTCCTCCTTCTTTCTCATAGTCAGTGTCTCATTGGCAGAAACCTTTTTTGAAGGCCAATAGCACACCTTCAAGGATTAAGCACTCCTCAATACTGAAGATCAAAGAGAGGACACTCACGTGGCTGAGAACAAACAGGTCAGTTGCTTCCACAGACCCCTTCTTGGCAGTTTTAATTAAGACTAGTATGTAGATAGCATTCCAAACAAATCCCTGTGTGAGTACAGGATTGGAAAAATGTGCATTTAGTTTTGTTTTGTTTTGTTTTTTTAAATTCTTAAGGCACTATCCCAAGGATCAACTACTAGGAAAATAGCAATCATGTTGAAAATAAACATTTGAATGAACTCAAATTATTTTAGCTGAATAAATTAAGAAAAAAAAAGACAAGTGCTTAAAAACTAGAGGCTAGCTTTCTTCTAAACCCTTGAAGTCACTTATGAAAAAGATTTCATAGTTGTCTACATCAGTGTGACCCATGGGCAAAAGAGTAAGCACAAATGGGAGGTTCAATTTGACTTTGGATTTCCCTGGCTTTGAATTTATGCTTTGTGCTTTGCTGGGGGAAGCATTGAAGCACGGTAACTGAAGAGCCATGAACTGTCTACAGATCAGGCCTCCTATCGCTGTGTGGCTCACTTCTCAGTAGCCAGGTAAACAATACAAAGAGATTGTCCCTCTTTAGTTTGTCCCAATGTTCCCATCCTTTATTCTTTCTTCACACCAGCTAATACTAGTAGCAATAGCAGCTATATCCTTGACCTCTTGAGAAGAGTGCCCTGTTAAGGCGCACCAGCTTATCTTCTTGCTACTATGTGGTGCAGCATTGCCACTTGACTGTTAATATGCACGGTGTGGCTGAAAAAGGTCTGTGTTGCTGTAAAACGATGATTTTATACATTGACACTCCCCCCCCCCACACACACACACTCCTCCTGACCAGATCCACATTACTTGGAAAGGGAAAGGCCAAGAGGAAATTATTGCTGCGTTAGACAGCAGCATAAATTTTCTTCCTATTTTTAACCCAGCTTTTAATTTAATAAGTTTTATGACCCTTATATTAAGTACATATGTTTTACAAGACATTGTGTCCCTCGAGTCACCCTGAATTTGCTCTACTGTACCAGAATTAAATGAATGAATACAGAGCTTCTGATTTTCCCTCGCTCCATGTTTGATCCTTATGATGTACCAGGTAACCCGGCACAGCAGTAGAGAGTGCCACTCAAAAGTCATGGAGAGGTCAGCACAGGCTGTCTTAAATGAAGTTATCTCATAGTATTTTAAATTTCATCTTCTTCTCCCACCAGGTTTCATAACAAATAATTAAGGACAGGCAAAATATTGGAAATGGTCTCTGGTCTTGACTGTTGTCAGTGAGGCATAATCAAAACCTTGATACATTTGTTCTAAGAGTTAAGACAAAGGTATCTGACCCCCCCATCAACAAAAATCCCCAAATACTCAGAGACAACCATATCTCTTTGTCATCAGTTTTCCTAAGTGAGGCACTCTATGGTCATCTGTCTATTGTCATTTGAAAATTAGCATGGTATTATTTGAACATAACAAAGCTCTGAAATCTCAATAAGAAAATGCTTTAAATGACTCTATGGTAACACAAGAGTAAAATACTCAGAAAAGGAAGAAGTTTTCTTGCTTTGTGTGGTAGGGCCTAAAATTAGGGCTGGCAGAGCAGTGTGTGGTTTGACCTATAGCTTTTAAGCAAAGTAATGATCTAACTCTGGTGGTATAGCTGCATTTGTTCTAAATTATGAAGATGTGGCTGATTTTTACAAAATATATGTGCTATAGATTAAATTAATATTCAGCTAGAAAAGATAAGAGTTGTTTTAAAATATGCTTTAAAATTAGCTAACTCAATTCTTATTTTAACAATGGCTTTCCTAGCTATGCCAACATAAACTAAATCAAAAAGTTACTTAAAACAACGTATCAGGTCAGTGGATTAAGACAGAGTCAATCTGAAGATGGAAAGATTCGAATCACTCCAGTTCTGTGCCTGCCAAATCATAGGACTTTATATACCTAATGTTTACTGATGTATGAAATTCAACTCAAGAGAAACCCAACTCAAGAAACCAGCGATTTCTTTTCTATTCACTTTGTTTACTTTTGTCTCACTCCAGTGACTTTGAACAGCATGGTCTCAAAGTATAACTAGTTACTTGTAGGACCTCTCTCAAAACTCCACATAGCAATTGATTTTCTTTTCACAGCAGTGTGTGGCTTCAACTTGATTTGTTGTTTGTGGTTTTATTGTTAGAGGAAACTATCCATTATTTTCAAAAGAAAAAAAAAGATCTCAGCCTTTCTACATTTTGCTTCAGGATGGCATGACCCAAATATTAGACCTGTTTGAAACCTATTTAAATATTGATACCTGGAGTGGTATTTGCATTTAGGAGGCTTATTGGTTTTGGTTTTTAGAAAGAATGCTAGGTTCTCTGATGCCTAGAAACTTTTGGTTTGCTTTTAACTAAGTTATGTCCACACTGCTAAGAAATATAGAATGAGATAGAAAATGTTGGCATTAGGCTCCACAAAAACAAGGGCTGACCATGTTAACCGTCATAGAGAACTCCTGGTCACCCCCAAGGGGCAAATCGATGTCAAGTTCTCCTGTCTGTCAGGATTAAGTGCCTGTTTGCTTTTTCACTAACATGTGGTTTGAGAACAAAGCGGCTCAAATCTCCTCAGTCCTAACAAAGCATCTCAAATTGCTGAGTAAAATTCCTTAATACCCCATCTTAATCTGGAAACACCAGCAGCTTGGCAGGACACCCTGCTCTCTGAGGCACAGTGCTCTGCTCTAACCACTCCACCTTCTCCATCCCTGACCACCCATTTCTCCTCAGTCTGGCATCCCAGGGATCATTCACAGCAGAGATTACCAAGTTGGAAATTTAGATAAATTGGTCCAAGATCTGCTTGGCTTCATGTAAAGATTGAAAGAAAAATAAAAAGACCAAACAGAGAACTCACTGGCTGTGTTCATATGTCCTTGATGTTATACATACATACATAATACATATGCCATAAGTTTTTGTTTATCTGTTTGGTTTGGTTTTTGTTTTTCAAGACTTGGTTTCTCTGTGTAGCTCTGGTTGTCCTGGAACTAGCTCTGTAGACCAGGATGGCCTAGAACTACCAGAGATCTAGCTGCCTCTGTCTTCTGAGTGCTGGGACTAAAGGCATGTACTATCATGCTTGGGTCATGTCATAAGATTTTAGAAATATATTTTAATTACTGTTTGGAGATATTTGTAATCTCCAAATTGAAAACCAGAAAAATACAACAATTTTGCAAAAAAAATTTATTTTTATTTGTACTAGGAAAGATATGCAAGCAAAGCTAACTTCAAGTGCCAGAACTATTCATGCAATCTGTGTTAGTGTATGGAGAAGGAATATGCATTTGTAAAATATTTCTCAGTGATTTTACATATGGTATTTACATATTAAAAATCAAAATTTTACAGCTTTTTATTTGTGTTCTTTCTACTATAGAATGCTGAACAATTTCAATATTTTGATGCTCTGTTTCCAAAATATTGACTGTGCAAAAGGAATTACATAAATCCTTACTTTCTCCACTAAAAGTATTTTTAAGATTTTAGTATTTACTTTGTATGAGCTTTCTTGGCCAATTTTAGTTGAAAATAGAATTATATCTCCTCCTTTAGAGAATACTTGAGGCCATTACCACATTAAATTTATATATGAGGCAAGCCATGGTGATTTTATTTTATTTTATTTTTTTATTTTCCTGTCATAGTGTAGAACAAGATTCACCACAACATATAAATAAGGTCAGAAAATTCTACATCTTCACCATAAAATAATTTATTCTGTTTAATAGCAGAGTCAAAGATGTATGCCAACAGTTGGTCCCTCTTTCACTATTTCTCTTTACCTAACACAAAATAATTGTATTAGTTATCTCTACCTAGCTATAACCAAATACTCAGGAAAACAATTTAAAGAAGGCAAGACTTATCCTGGCTCCTGGGTCAGTGGTCATGTGGCCCTGTATGCTTTGACAGAACATCATAGCTGCCCTATAAATGTGATGGAGAAGGCTCTTCACCCTGAGTCTACAGAAAGCAGAGGGTGAGGAGAAAGGAATACGAAGGAGGTAGCATCTCTGAAGGCATGCCACCATTCACATCCCAGTTAGTCTCATCTTCCAAAATGTCTGCCACTTCCCAAAAAATAGTGTAATACATGTATCTGTGAGAGACAGTTAAAAAGGCTTCACAGAGGAAAGAAGATAAGCAATAGAGTCAAACTTCCCCCTTTCCAGGTACCTGTCAAAAGTCCCCTGTGTTACATTCAGTAGTCTCATTTTCCCCATTTTACTTCTCAATTTTTCTATTTTCTACACTCTGAGTAAAGGAAAAGAGCAAAGAGAACAGAAAGGATGACATGCAGCACCCTCGTTCTAGTGAAAACCTGCATCAGCAGCCTTTTCTCTAAGCCTTTTGTAAAATGTGTGTTGGTGTTTGCCTGTGTACCACAAACACCTATGCCCAAGGAGGTTAGAAGAGGGTGTCAGAGGTCCTAAAACTTGAGTTACAGACTTTCTGAGACTCCATGTGGGGCTGGGAATCAAATCCAGGTCCTCTGGAAGAGCAGCCATGCCCTTAATGGCTGAGCCATCTCTCCGGCCCTCTTTAAGACTATTAAGTTCTGTTTTTAAAAGACAACTGGAATTCAGATCAAGACACCCCATTTTTCTAAGCAAAGTCATAATTCTCACAAAATTATTATTTTTACACAGTAGGAGAGCCCCTCCTTCTCAACTCAGAAATGATTATTCCCTAAAAGGTGAAACTGTTTCTCAATGTTGTTTTAATGTCAGCAGAAGGGGAATATGGGCAGTTACCGCAGCTCCAAATCCATCAATCCTCACACATGATTCTGTTCACCTCAAGTCAAGATTGGGAGCAATGACTTTGGATGATCAAAGGTTTCATGATACATTGGAAAGTGTGTGGCACATAGTCAATCTTCCTATGTTTATGTTTCAATCCAAGTTCTGATTCCCATGTGATTCTGAGGAAGTCATTGCCCGCGATGCGTCCATTTCCCCTGAAAGCTCAGAATAGTGGTCAGAGCTAAATGATGAGAATATTGAATATCAGAGGATAATCCTTGAAAGGGAATGTAGTAGATTTCTCAGGCTTTCCATTGCATAGCACAGTATTTTAATACTTGGAAGGGACTCAAAGCCCTTCTTCAGTAACAGCTCGTAGACACAACTCTAAGATTTTAGATACCTTCTCCAGTTGTGTGATCTTGAGTTCCAAACTCAGTTCTCTTGTTCACTCCATCATATCTCACAAATATAACTGATCTTGAATCCAAACAATGCTTCTAAAATGATGCTGCAGATACCAGAGGAAATCTACCAGTGAATCAACTTAAGTATAAATGAATCAGGTAAAACACATTGTAAGAATTGAGGTAATGTTTCCATCCACATTTTACTATTAAGGAAAGCTTCTCTGTTGATATTTACATATAAACAAAAGTGACTCCTGAGACACAGTTCTCTGCCACAAAGGATCCCAATGGAAGCCTAGCCAACACAAGTTTAAAATTCCTTATAAAGCTTCTACACTGTATTGAGTTAGTTCTCAGCCATAGGGAGACTGAGCACAGTGATGTCTATCCCACCATGTTCTTCATTGTATGATCGAACTGCAGAAATCATTTTTAAAAAGCAAGAAGAGAAAGAATAATTGGAAGTAACCCACAAGCTGGATTAGCAGGCAATCTGTGTGCTCCAGCTATAAAAACTAGTCTTTGTGTATATTTTTTCATGTTGGCATCATGGCAGCTATTTTTCAGTAAAGGTGTAAATTACAGAACCAGACATATAATGTGTTTCTATCTGAGAGAACACATTTACTTGTTTTAATAAGAAACAAAAGTCCAAGAGATAGTACACAAAAAGTAGTGTTATCAATTTAGAAAATATTCTTTGTCATTATTCTGTTCTCCACCTGTGTTTTATTTTTATTCCTTGAATACAAGCCATACTGTCAATTCTAAATGCTTTGTCTGGGTAGAAGATACCTTTGTAAATGTCAATTAGATTTCAATTACATAGTAATCTGAATAAAACAGCCAACCATCCCCCTAAAGCCCTACATGAATCAATATATAAATATATCTAATCCATACAAACATAAATACAGAAATAAAGTAATTGATAATACTCTCCTATTACTGAAGAAGATATCTGCCACACAATAGTTCTGAAACCTCAGAAGACATGAAAATCTTTTGGAATGTTTGATAAATCACCAGTTGCCAAGCTTACTTATGAAATTTCTGATGAAATCAGTTTGGGCTGGGGCTTAAGAACCTGCATTTCTTGCAAGTTCCCAGAAGCTGTTGCTCCCACCATTCACAGACAGCTTGGGCAATGCTAACACACATGTATGGCTGTCTTACCATGATGGTGAGACTCTGAAGGTGGCTGGACGCATACCCACATCCCACTCAGATGTGCTCTATTCTACTCTGGGAAGAAAATGAACAGCTGTTCTTTCTCACAAAAGAAAACAGAGGAAATGGAATTAGTCTGCCGATTAATGATTTAAGTTTGCTCTGGAGGGAAGCATGCTTATAGAAGGGTTATTAAGCCCTGAGATGAGCCAAGAGGATTACTGAGAGGTCATTTTAGAGATCTGTGTCCCTGGATGTTTGAAAAGATGTCCAGGTCCAAGTTGAGGAGACAGAAAAAGGCTTGTGTTCAGGATCGCAGTCTTTTTTCAAGTAGGTCCAAACTGATTCTACCAAATTTGGGGAAGTGGGGTAATAGAATTTCATTCCCAA
>PVIH01007395.1:46970-100985 GCA_004025045.1 Sigmodon hispidus
AGGAGGAGGAGGAGGAGGAGGAGGAGGAGGAGGAGGAGGAGGAGGAGGAGGAAGACCAGACATCAGCTCAGTAACACAACACCCAAACACCCAACAGCTATTTTTCACAATAGTCCAAATGTTCAGAGAAACCCATTGGGAAATGAAAACAACTTAATTAGGTAGCCAATAAAAGAAATCATTTTAATTAAAGTCTATTTCTAGCACTTTTCAAACTTTGAATATAAAACAAGACACATTGTACCCCTCACTAAACACATGCGTTCCCCATGCTTTTTTCAGGGACCAAAAACACTGACCCACCGCAGACTCCACTATTCTTATAGCTCCTTTCCTTTGCCAAGTCTCCTTTGTGTTATGCTGGTGTGTGTGTGTGTGTGTGTGTGTGTGTGTGTGTGTGTGTGTGTATTACATCTAGTATCCATAGGTGAGAGAAAGTGTGGCATCTATCTCTTCAAGTCTACATTATTTGCCCAACATGATGATTTTCAATTACATTTATTTCCCAAAAAACAAGATAATTTCATTCTTATTTAAAACACTGCTTCATATGTAGAGAACTAATTTTGCTAGTTCATCTACTGACAGATATGAAGGCTGACATTGAAAGTTGACAATTGTGACTAATGCTGCAGTAAACAAGGGTGTGCTGACTTCAAGGGTCCTTCAGGTAAATACCCACAAGATCTCACCTGGTGGGTCTACTTTTTGTTTTTTGAGAAACCTTCACACTGTTTCTACAGTAGTTGTGCCAACTTGCATTCCCACCAGCAGCATGTAAGGATTCCTAGTAGCCAACCTGTCTGCCAACATATACTGTTGTTGTTTACTAGTGAAAGGAAATAGCCATTCTGACTAAAATGAACCAGAATCTTGATACAGTTTTAGCTTGCATTTTTCAGTGACTATGGATATTGAACTTTTTTACATCTATTGGTCTCCTGTCCTTCATCTTTTGAGAGCCAACTATTTATTAGCCCATTTATCGATTTGATTTTCTGTGTTTGGAGTATTTAGTTTGGGGGACTCAATATATAATTTAGATAATTCTAGATATTAATTCCCAGTCAGCTATATGCCTAGCAAAGTTTTCCTACCAATTTTTCAGGCCACCTTCTCATTTGGACAGCTATTTCTTTTGCTAGGAAGAAGCATTTCAATGTCATGGTTGTTAGATTTCTTGCCTGAACAGGGAAATCTTATTCATAAAGTCCTCATCCCTGCCCATCTCTTCAAGTTTTTCCTACTTTTCACTCTAACAGTTCTGATCTTACATTAATGCTTTTGATCTGCTTTCAATTATTTGTGTTTAATTAAAGATATGGACCAATTTTTATTCTTCTTCATATGGTTTCTGAGCCTTCCCAGCAGAACTTGTTCCCAGCACATCTTACCCCACCCCCTGATGAATATTTTATTATCTTTGTTAAATTCAGAGGATTATAGTTGCGTGAATTTAATTCTGAGTCCTCTATATTATTTCATTAATCTATGTGTCTGTTTTGGTTACAGTACCACACCATTATCATAGTTGCACAATATAATTTGATGTTGGATATTATGATACTTCCAATATTATTCTTCCTGTTCAGAAAAGCTTTGGTTATTTGGTAATTTTGTGCTTTTATATAAAACTTAGAGTTGACTTCAATAAGGATATACAGGGATGGAAAAAAAAATTCAGAGGGAAAGCTGAACACAAAGAAAATATATGTGTAGTAATCTTATTTGCATTTCCACCCTTCATAAGCCATGCTTATGATTATTATCCTCTGTATAGTTATTGTTAACTCTTCAGCATTTTTTTTAAATTCTTTTTACTGTTTTTTTTTTGATAAATACAAAATAAAGAAGGAAAAAAAAACTTAGAGTTGATTTTTTTCTACTTTTGTGAATATATCATTAGATTTGAATCCAGAAGTCACTTTCAGTAATAGTCATTGTTTTTACATTAATTCTACTGATCCAGGAAAAGGGGGATCTTTTCATCTTTTTCTGTCTTCTTTAGTTATTTTCCTCAGTGTTTTAAATTTTTCATTATACATATAATTTATTTTGGGGGGTTTGCTCAAAGTCATTATTTTGATGCTATTGTATGTGAAATTATTTTCATAGTTTCTTCCTTCAGCATCTTTATTGTTGATATGCAGGAATTCTAGTGGATTTTGTATGTCCATTCTGTATTTTTCTTTTTTTATTGTTTTTTGAAAATCAATATCAAACTTTATGTAAAAAAGCAAAACATTCAGAATAGATAAAAATACAGTAATAAAACTTCTCTTTTCTTTAAAATACATGAAACATAAAAAATAAAATCCATAAGCCAGGTTAGGCTCAGCTACAGGTAAAGAAAGCACAGTAGGTTACAGCTAATGACCATGTATGCACTTTTCTCAAAGTATTTGTTAGCTCTTAAAGTCATCTTGTAAAGTATTTAGGGTCTCTTATTTACAAGAGTATAGCATCTAAAACCAGGAATAAGTTTATTTTTTTCCTAGTTGTGTTCCTTGTATATTTTTCTCTTGTCTTATCTCTCTAGGAAAGATTCCAAGCACTCTATTGAATCTCAGCAGAGAATAAACCTTTGTCTCATTCCAGACTTTAGGAAAACTCCTCTCCATTTTTCCCATGTCACTTATAGCTGTGTCTAATCATGACTTTATTATGTTGAGGTTCATTCTGCTCCTTGCTTCTATGGAGTTTCTATCATGAAGGAATGTTAGACTTTATCAAGTGTTTTCTCTGAACCTGTTGAAATGATAGTGATTTCCATCCTTGAATCTATTAGTGTAATGCATTGCACTTATTGATTTGGAGATGTTAAACCATCCTTGCACCCCTGAAAGGATGCCTACTTGACAATGTTTTGAATGACCTTTTGCACTGTGTGGTTGAATTTATCCTTTAAGTATATTCTTAAGAATTTCTGCATTTTTGTGTGTATGTGTGTGTGTGTAAGAAGATTGACCTATGATTTTCTTTTGTTATTGTGCCATTTTCTAGTTCCAGTTTCAAGCTAGTATTGGCTTTATAAAAAAAATTGGGAACATTATATCCCTTTATGTTGTGGTTTGTGAAACATTAGTTTTGGCTGTTCCTTAATGGTCTGGTAGAATTTAGCAGCAAATCAATCTGAGCTTGGCCCTTAACAGACATTTTATTATTGTTTTAATCTCATTATTTATAATATATCTGTTTAAGTTGTTTATAAACACTTGGTTTAATTTTGGTAGGTTATATAATTTACAGATTGATCAAATTTTCTAATTTATTAGAATATAACCTTCCAAAGTATGTCCTAGTGGTCATCTACATTATGTTGGTATCTGTTGTAATGACTATTATTTCATCTCAGATTTTATTAATGTGGATCTTATCTCTCTGGTAGATCTTATCTCTCTGGGTAGTTTGATGAAGAGGTTAATAAATCTTATCTTTTCCAGGAGCCAACTTTTTGTTCTATTGATTATCTATATTGTTCTCTTTGTTTTTATTATGTTATTTTATGCCTTAAATTTTATTTTTTGTTTTTCTACATACAGACTTGGGGTTTGGTTTGTTCTCATTTTCTTAAAACCTGGAGGTACATCGTAGTTATTTTCTTTAGTGTTTTTGATTAGGTTTGGTTTCGTTTGGTTTTTTGTTAGTCTGTTTGTTTTCAAGACAAGATTTTATTATGTAGCTCTACTTGTCCTAGAACTTACTATGTAGACCACTGGTCTTGAACTTCAAGATATTCACTCCCAAATCCTGAGAGTACAGGGATACATTACTATATCCAGCTTCTTTAGTTTAGTTAAGTTGGTTTTTTTAAACTGTATTTACAGCTATAAATTTTCCTTTTACAACCTTTCATAACATTCTACAAATTCTATTTTCATTTTTATTAGATAAGATTTTTTGGCATCCATCTTGAATTCTTTGAGAATCCATTTATCATTTGGAAGTATATTGTTCCATCTCCATGACTTCTAATTTTCTGTAGGTTTCCCTTACTGCTAATTTCTAACTTTATTTCATTGTGCTATGTATGAGAAACCATTTCAGGTCTATTGCATAAAGACTAGCTTTGTGTTCTTAAATGTGTTCTACTTTACAGAAAGTTCCATGTATGCCAAAACTATATGTATTCTATAGCACTTGCATTAACGTTCTATAATCTATTAAATCCATATGATCTATAATGTCATTTAGCTTTAGTATTGTGATTCATTTGAATTACCTATTGGTCTGAGTGAAGCCCTGAAGTAACCCACTGTTATGGTATTGAGGTCAGTCTGTGTCTTTATACCCAGAATATTTGTTTTAGGAAATTGAATATACCAATTATTGGTACATATACACTTAGAATTTTAATATACTCTCAATAGATTATTCTTAGTCAATATTGTTACCTTCATCTCTTCTAATTTTGACATTCTATCATTTTTATTAGATTTAATAATGGATCATTACGAGATATTTCTTAGTAAGAATCTGTCAACATAAATTTATACATTATATACCTTTCTTCCCAGCTCCCTCCTCTGAAAAGAACTGGAAGAACATCAGAGATTATCTAATTGCTTGCTTTTGAATGATAATAAAACTAAGGGTCAAAAACTAGGTGATTCAAAAGCCCCAAATCAACATTTTCAAGAACCTATGTCTCCTCTCCCTACTACTCTCAAAGACAGGGAAATAAAGAAGCTGTAAAGTTTTGGAATAATTATCACATGCAGAGTGTGTTTGAATTATATCAAAAATTATTTTATCTGCAATTAAAGGAAGCCAATTCTAGGAAACCTCAGCTGAACAAGGTAGCACTGGCTTGTGTAAGGCAACTCTCACCTTAAGAAACTCTGGGTATGACTATTGGCTTCCTAACTCTTTTGTAAACGGACTTTATCAGCTCTCCATTTATATAAAGCCATGCTAGCATTGGAGAAGGACTGTAACTATTAGAACTGTGCCATACTGAAGATGATGATGACCTACAAAGTGGGAGGCTTGTTTTTCTCACTTAACAATAATTCAAAAAGCCATAAAATAAAATTGGCACAGCTCTCTGAACCAACATCAGTGATCCAGGATCCTCTCAGTTTCTACTCTACTCTTCTTTATTGTGAATAGAATATTTGTTTCATTTTGCATAGATGTATTGCAAAATATTTGTTTAGCTATGTAAAGATGTTTTGCATTTGCTTATGCTGCATCTGTTTAAATATGTAAAGATGTGTTGCTGTTTCATCTTGCCTGCTGCCTAAGGCATCTTGGTCTAATTAAAAGCTGAATGGCCAGTAGCTAGGCAGAGGTGGGATAGGTGGGACTGGGAGAAAAGGGAAACCAGCCAGTCTAAGGCCAACCCACAAGGGACCAGACAGACAGACATGAAGGAAGCAGGAAAGCAGGAGGAACAGTATGTACATTAGGTAAACGAGCCTTGAGAAGTACTTAGAAATAGAAATGGGTTAATTTAAGTTTTGAAAAGCTAGCCAGAAACAAGCCTAAGTTAAGACTGAACAATCACAATTAATAATAAATCCCCTGTGTCATGGTTTAGAGGCCAGAAGTCCAAGAAAGCCTGGTACAATTCTTAGCCCAGCTTAAGAGAAGCCTTTGGCATGTAAATTTTAGGCAGAAAAAGCCATCTGTGAAAGGCCAAAATCATTTATTCACCAAGTTTGATCTTTTTTGTTAGGACAATGATATTTTTCCAAAAGTCTCATACCATAGATTTCCATTCAGATCTGATTGACCATAAATAGAAAGTTGTATTATCCTTGGTATCAAACTTCAGTTAATTCTTTCCAATATATTCAAAAGGAAAAAATGAGAAAGTGACTATTAGATGGACAATTTGTCTGCCATGAGGATGCTGCTGTGCTTCTTCCAACTAGACAAATTCTTGGAAAAACCATCCATTGGCACATATAGTCCCTATGATCCCTATAGCTTCTCTGTAGCCAGCATGTTTAGAGCATTATAATTCATAACCCCAGCTAGAATTCAGAAGACAAACATTTCTAGTGTAAGGAGGAGACATAATTGTGAGAACAAGCGATAGGATTTCTTCATGCTCAATAACAGCTATGACAGTCCAAATGGCATGAAGTGTAACTATAACTCAAGAATCTGGTCAACATTTGATCAGGGCTGTGAATTTTGAAATGCATCAAGAATTTTATCTAATGGCATGCACAACATTTTCTACATCCCCAGGGAAATACAGTTAAAGGCAAATTCTAAATATGAAAAATATAAGCTAGCACACCCATTTGTCAAGCACATCTTTTCATTGCCTGTGGGTGAGTAATAGGCCAAGGCTGGGGATCCAGTGGCTCATCCAGTGATATCTTCAATCATGTTAATTAAATTAATATGACCTGCACTAATGAAAACCACAGAATCCTATTTTGGTTTCTATCAGCACATGCATTCTGATAATTTAGCCCTGTCAGACTTGTGCTTTCCACCCCTGAACAGATTTGGTGCTCATAAAAATCATAGTAATTTAAAGCATTTTCTACACAAAACTAACAAAGAAAATAAATTTCATTTCAGATGAGCAGCAACGCAATTCAAGAATTAAGGATTCGTGATGGCTTTACCAAAGCATCCTGTCCTCTCTTTCCATTTCTTAACTTACATTCTTCTTTGGCATGTTTTCCAAATGATTAGTCACATGAGAAAATATTTAAATGACCATATCACAAGGTAAAAGATTTATAGCCTAAATTACATTAAACAAATTTAGTATGCTGGGCATATGGAAATTAGAAGCCTTCAGATTGTATTTGAGGCACTAAACTGTGTCTTGAAACATAGTTTCTGTTTGCAACAGTGTTATTTTCTCTTCCTTAAGCATCTAGCAGCAGATTTTTCAGAGTATCCAAGCGAAAATGAATGACTTAGTCCTTCAGTCAGAGAAATAATGGGTTACTGGCATAATTAATTTTATGTTTAATTACTATAGAATGAAACAATTCAACAATATCCAATCAATCCTTAGAATGACAGACCAGAAGGTCAGCAGTTGCTAAGTCAATTGTTTTGAAAGAAAAATTTATGTCAGGTTCTGTTTTATGTGCTATGGAAAGAAATTGGATAAAAGTGGCCAAGCAAACATTAATTAATTGTATAAATATAATCCGGTTGTCATGCTAAATCACACAGGCAGGGAGACAGTTCTCAACACAGGAGACATGCGTCTACCATGCATTTCAGTGGCAGGCTTTGCCCTGCCCCCATTCCTATATTGCATACGCTGAAATGCAGCCACATAGTAACATCTCTCAATTATTTTTTCTAAAGTTTGAGTTGACAAGCCCTCAGAAAGGGGTTATGGTTCAGTCCATTTCCTCCCATAGCCACCCATCAGCATGGAGACTGGGACTCACTAAACCTCCCCCTGCACCACCTCCTCTTTGGCTTCCTGTTAGTAGCAGAAAGGCAACGCAAATTATTTTCCAACATATTTCTTCTAGTCACTGCATTGATCACACGTAAACTACATGACTCGTGGCCGCAGAAAGAGCCCCCCATTACCTTTGAACACTCAAAGAGCTATTTATCCTAGATTTTTTTATACCTATAAATGTTCTAGTATTTAACACATTAAATACTCTCTTATTTGACTCAGAGAAATCCCAGCTTTACTCAGCTGGAGCTGAAACACCTGCATCAATCAATGCCACCTTATTTTTGCCTTTGTATAAACCTTTTGTCTCTCTTACAACCATTCCCAAAATATTCCCTTTTTTCTAAATATTCTCAGATTTGTTTATTTGGTTGGTTGGTTGCCTGCCTGGCTGGTTGGCTGGTTAGTTGGTTGGTTGATTTTTGTGGGTCCTCAGAATGCTGGCCACAGAGAAAGATTCACCTAGGGAAAAATTCCCTAGGCTTATTATCATTTGTGAACTTAAAAAAATGGGGTCTTGCTGTGCAGTTCAAGCTGGCCTTAAGTGACAGTCTTCATGCCACTGCATCTTCAGTACTGTCACTTCAGACCTCTGTTCTTACACATCTGGTTATGCACTTTTCTCTGTATGGGTCTACATCAAGAAAAAATCCTCAAAAATAAAACCTTGGAAGGTCCTGATTTTCTAATGCATAGAGCTTGGAATCTAGAAGATGAGAGTAAGTATCTAAGTATTTCTCTTGAAAAATCTTTGCACATGTTAACCTGATCTGCCAGGGTTGCAGCTAAATTCAGCCAGGAAACTTGAGTGTATACATTGCCCATCTGTCTGTTAGTGGTGTGTTTTGAAGTTATGTGTTTAACAGTGTTTACTCATGAGAAGCCAGAATAGTCTTCATGTACAAGGATGCTAGGTATCACCTCCAGAATGTGTGTGGGTGTAGAAGGTACCATAGATTGGCCCTGATAAAGCACTGTCTCGACCAACAACAGGTTATCCAAGATGATTAGAAACAATAACAGTCTTAAAGCTCTTATGTTCAGTGAAACCATTGTGATTAAGTGTTATTAATCACAGAGAAACTGTGATAACAAATTTACTATCTCCAGACAATCTATGAATTATTTCCTTTAGTATACCAAGTGCCCTCAGTGGTAAATGGTTTGTTAAGTAGGACTCCAGGTTGAAATCTAAACTTAAAAGTATGATTTCTAAATAGTCTAAATGGAGCTACACTTAAATGGTTCTATCTAAATAAACTGAGCCAGTATGAAGAATAGTAGTGCAGAAGCTGACTGGAACCATCAAGTTATATTCCATGAAAAGCCACTGGAGAGCTGGGTGATGGCTCCCACATTTAATCCCAGCAGTCAAGAAACAGAGGCAGGTGAATCTCTGTAAGTTCAAGGCCTTGAGGCCAGCCTGCGCTACAAAGCAAGTTTCAAGACACCAAGGACTTATTACATAGAGAAACTCTGTTTCGAAAAACAAACAAACAAACAGAAAGAGCCCTGGAGGAAGCAACTCCTAGTATTTTTAAGAAACTAAAATGCAGTGTATAGTGCCTCCGCCATAGATGCCTTATCATTGTGCTACAACATGTTTGAACTACACAGCTAACCAATGAACTGGACAAGTACAGTTCTAGAAGCATCTTGAGAAACCACATCTGTTTGTTATAGGTGACTCATAGATGGCATTTAATACTGTGAATAGTATTGAATATCTAACATGTTTCCTTAAAACTAAAAAGCTATCAATTATTAAAATATCTAACTTTAAATTTTATTTAGATATTTATTTTTGCATTCCTGGGAATTAAATACAGGGCACCTTGTGTATTAAGTAGGTATCCTATGAGCAGCCCAAGAATCATCATCATTTCATATACCATGAAGACAAAGAATATTGCAAAATTTTTTCATGGCATTTCTTTTAGAATATATTTTTATTTCAAATATTAAAAGATATAAAGAATGTGCCTTATGATATATCTTTTTCTTTCATCAAAAATAAATTTTGTTTTGAAACATGCTGTACAGATTTTAAGCCTTTTCAAATTTAATATGGGAAAGAATAATATAATTTTATATCTTTAAAAAAATGTTTACTGTCTTCTGCAAACATAAGAGGTCAGGTTAACTTTTGGACTGCTAATAAAAGTACCAGAATAAATGACACATATGTCATGAAAGAGAGTATAATGCTACTTGTTTTCCTGAATTAAAGCTGTCATTTTTTTCTCTCTCTTTTTTTTTCCTTTTTTGTGCTTGGCAAGTACATAAAAATGTAACAGCTAGCAAAAGTGTAAAATTGTATGCAAAGTTCCACAGCTTCAGAATGGCCACTCTTACTGCATAGCAGTTCATTTAGATGCACAGTTTGGGGCTGGGTAAGGTTTGTTTGAATAGCTACCTCAATCTAGCTGTGTTATATTTTTACCTTTGAGTTCATTGCAATAGCATAATTTTTATATTTGAGTAATATATGTGCGTGTGTGTGTGTATATATATATACATATATATACATAATTCCAGGAAGGGTAACACATCCCTTTAATACCACTACTCATGGGTCAGAGGCATGTGGATTTATGAATTTGAGGCCAACCTGGTTTACATAGCAAGTTCTAGGCTAGCCAGAACTAAATAAATAAAATATTAGGATATAAAATCAGAAAAATAAGATTCACACAAATTGTAATTATAAAAATGCAATTTCTCAGTATTTCCCTTAAATGCAACTTTAAAGCAATTACTCGGCCTTTTGAAAGAGCATAGACACCTGCAATTAGAGATGAGAAATGGCTCAGAGAGAGTAAACTCAACTACGTTCTCTTAAACTTCACTTCCAAACATCTCTGCTATAATGAAACCCTCATATTTTTCCCAGTAAATGTTCTTGGAAACTCATTGTTCTTCCCATTTTCAATTATACTGTATTTTGCTTTCAGGAGGGTAAAGGTTGAAATTAAAAGGAAATTCAATTATTTTGAAATATAAGTCAATCTAAAAAATACTGCTGACAGACTTTGAGCCTTGGGTTCATTCTTTCTTCTTTTCCTATTTGAGTGTGACTGGGTGAGAAGACCAGATCTTACAGCTGTTTTGAAATTTTTAAATAAAACACATAATGGTGCAATGATACTGAGGTTTTGAAGACTGAATAAGTAATTGTATTTTCCACTTTTCAACCAATTTAAATAAAAGGAAAAAATGGATTGAACAATTGAGAGGAAAAAGTGACTGCTAATAGGACTTTTATCCTTTATAAATCCTATCAACTGGAAATACCTTTATATAATAGATCACTAGCATGGTATCAGATCACAGAGAATCCAACTTCCCATCCCTGTATATTTACTCTGCATAAAATTCTAAATAAATTCAGAAAACCAAATGCAAAGTACAAATGTTAATGCAATTCTAAATTATATTTAAATTCTGTTTTCAATTGTTTATTGTAGGTGTGCCTGAGAGAAACATTTGAGATTCTTTGAGATACCTGCTGAGATATTTCTCCAGCCCATATCCTGGATATTTAAAAGATAATTGTAACATACATTTTAGGGATAACTCAGCGAATTAAAGCCCAAATGAACTTTGAGGTTATATAGTTTAATTGACTTTTCTGAGATGTATGATAATGGCATGTTAGTTCTACTATATAGGCGAATATCCTAATTTTTATTAATGCTACTAATTTGTATAAACTCAGAGCACCACAATGTCTGTAACTTCCTTTAAAATTGTTTGTGTGTGTGTGTGTGTGTGTGTGTGTGTGTGTGTGTGTGTGTGTTAGCAGCTGTGGTTGCTGGCACAGAGCCTGCTCCATACTTGCCCTTCAAATAGTCAGCCCCACGTGGGGAAGGGGTTCTGGTCCCTACCCATCACTGCTGAACTATTGACAGCTAGGATTGACAGATCCTAGGAGAGGAGGAGTTTATACTTTTGCACACATTGGTGAGCCTGCCAGGCTCCAGTGGATAGTTCTAAACCCAAGGTTATACATACAGTCCTGGTTAAAGTTCCCAGGTCACAAAACAAAATGTCACACATGTGAAAAAGAGATCTCTAGGGAAGCAGGGTTGATAGAGGTGTAAGGAAATGAAAGGGAATGGGAGAGAGTAACAGAAGGTACTGTGTGCATGTATGAAATATTGTGTGTGTAAATATGCAGATAGAAAGAGGGCACACGTGTGACAAAATGCTAATTGGCAAATCTGGTCAGCTATTCACAGGTGTTTTCAGTGCTGACTTGTATATTTTTTTATATATAAAGCACCTTGAAAATGAAAATGTGGGTAAGTATGTAGAAATGCACATAAAAGACTCTTCTGAGCAGTGAGTTCATGTGTGTTCCTACTTGTTCCTACCTTTCTGACAGATGTTTAGTGTGTGCCACTCCCACATGACAGCAAAATAAGCAGGTGTGGGTGCCCGCGTTAGGTTCGTTAGCTCATAACATACTTTCCAGGACTAAAGGAATGTAAGCTCTGTGTTGGTTTCGTGTGTGAGATCAAGAACACACACACACACACTACCAGGGCCACACAAAAGTTTATCCAGGAGAGTTGCCAGGTGAGTAGAAGAGCAGAGAAGAGTGAAAAGTCAGACTGCCATGTCATGTCTCCTTTTAAGAAAAAGGGTGGCTTTTGGCCGCGGCAGCCATCTTTCAGTAACTCGACAAAATGAGGTACACCAAGGGAAAGAGGTGCGGCACTCGCTATATGTTCTCCAGGCCTTTTAGGAAACATGGAGTTGTTCCTTTGGGCACTTACATGCGAATCTATAAGAAGGGTGATACTGTAGACATCAAGGGAATGGGCACTATTCAAAAAGGAATGTCTCATAAGTGTTACCATGGCAAAACTGGAAGAGTCTACAATGTCTCCCAGCATGCTGTGGGCATCACTGTAAACAAGCAAGTTAAGGGCAAGATTCTCGCCAAGAGAATCAATGTGCGGATCGAGCACATCAAGCACTCTAAGAGCAGGGACAGCTTCCTGAAGCGGGTGAAGGAGCACGACCAGAAGAAAAAGGAAGCCAAGGAGAAGGGCACCTGGGTTCAGCTGAAGCGTAAGCCTGCCCCAACCAGAGAAGCTCACTTTGTGAGAACTAACAGGAAGGAGCCTGAGCTGCTGGAGCCCATTCCATATGAATTCATGGCCTAGTGTACAAAAGAAATAAAGACCTGGACTGTAAAAAAAAAAAGAAAAGAAAAAAGAAAAAGGAAAGAAAGAAAGAAAGAAAGAAAGAAAGAAAGAAAGAAAGAAAGAAAGAAAGAAAAAGGGTGGACACCTAGGGGCCATGTTGGCTTTACCACGTGACTGCTACATACCAGGAATTCTTATCTCACCCTGTGCCTAGTTGAGTTAACCACGTGGAGTGCCAGGAATCCTTACACTCTGAGTGTAAGCAAGGAGTCTCAGCAATGAGTGTCAGCTGCATGGTTAATGTGTCTGTGTGTCACAGCATTACCTTTCTCTATAGAACACCAGCATGTTAGGTAACAGCGAAACCTCAGCAGATTCCAAATGATTGTCATACCAACAATATATTTGAGGAGAACAAGGGCCAGGAAATATCAAGTTCTAAAAAGGGGGAAACATTTTAAAGTGTACAAATGTAGTACATTTTCTTTTTCACAGATCTGAAGATTTGTAATAGTTCCTCTGAACTTGGTCTCAGTGTATTTCTAGTGACCCCGGATGAACAGTTGAGTGTACAGATCACCCAATAAAAGGTAGTCAGTGGGGCATGCCACACACTGCACCAGTGGGCTGGACATTGGGCATCTCATCACTGTGAGCAATTCAGAAAAGCCCAGTTCCCAGCCAAAGAGAATGGCAACCACTGAAAGCATCCCCACTCTACATTGTATGGACCACCTCTCTCTAAAGGAGAACTCACAGCCTATAGCTAAGGATGGCTACTTTGTATTTCTCAGGATGCCAGAGTCAGGAAGGGACCCACTCAATAGCAGTTTCCAGAGGTGGAGATCAATCTCACAGGGCATGACACCATAGAGATGTCCCACAGAGAACAGTGGCTTCCATCTAAAATGTACATACTTGGAAATTTAATCAATAAGAGCTTTTGTTTCTTATAATCAGTGGATCTAATCTCTTCCTGGTGAAATTCTATCCTATAGCCATGTTTCACTAGCAAATTGTTTTCTAGCAGGAAAATGTCAACCAAAGAAAGACAAGTTTGTTGGGTCAGAAATGATGTTCCTTTGTATTGAATTGCTTCCTCATATCTGGTGTCTCCTCTGTAGATGTGTAGAGGGGGAGCATCTTTGAAATATGTCTTGCTGTCTTGGCAATCTTAGGGTGGGTGAGACTGGTGGGGAAGCCCATGGATGATAGGTGTACCATAAGCAAAGTGGGAAGAAAAACTGTACTACAACCCTCTTCCTTAGCTCAAAGGTCTTTATAAAGAACAACCATAATCCAATAATGCAGAGCATCCTCAACAAGTGCAGGAGCCCTGCCAGTTTATGCTTGTGGTATTCACCCAAACAACCATAAAGTTGGCTGGAAGGTCATGACCACAGCTCATAAAGTCAGCAACTGAATTTAAAATACACAAATATCCTTCACCTGCATAGGAAGTATTCCAGCATACCCTCTCCTTTGGTTGCAGCTTACATGAGAATTTCTTCAAATTTATCAAACTCGAAAGTTAAAGCAAATAAGATGTAATATTGAAGGCCAAGATTCACTAGATGTGTTCTTTAAATAGCTCTTTGGATAGGCAAATACCACAGCTTGATTAAGAGGTGTATGTTCAGATCATCTGTCATCTACTTGTCTTTAAGCCCTGAGGGGTCATTTGCGCTGAATCACACACACACACACAAAAAGGTACTTCCCAAGAGACTGAGGGCCACACTACCTGGTAATCAAAAAAAGAGAAATGAGAGCATGGATGGCATTGAAGACACTTAGAGAGGTGGGCACAAGACTCATTTGTTTACCCCCTCACACAAATTTCCTTTCCGATTCTGTTCATTTCTGCTACCCTTGTCCTTAGCCTGAAATTGCATCATTTCTCTTCCTCTCTTTCACATCTCCACACTTGCAGGAAGCCTCTTGCATTGTCAAGCATGCTGGATGTCAACATTGCCCAAGTTCTGAAACGAGCCAGCATGGTCCCCAGTCCAGAATGGCTTTTACAGATGTTTATGAAACAAAGAGTTCTTTTCATAAGATCTTTGGAATTCAGGGGCTCAAGGGCAGACAGGCCCCTCTGATTTTGAGAGGTTCAAGCTCAGCTATTAAAGCTGCCATCAAGGACAGCATGAGCCTCTGAATTCCCTGACAGGGCTACAGTGATGTAGCAAGCCCCACTGATCACCCAGAGTGAGTCTGTGTCAGCCATCCTTCTATATGTAAGAATTCACTGTGTATGTTCCTTCCCTTCCCCCGTTCCTCTCCTTTTTAAGTTGCATTTATCCGCCTGTGCCTGTTCAGCTGATACCCACTCCAGAGCAGCAGATAAAACACTAAACACAATCAAGAGAAAGATATTTTGCAAAGGAATGCATGGAAGATGGCATTATTGGAAAGCGAGCTGAAGCAGCATTGACTTAAATCCTATGCTTCAGATCTTAGCCTTAACAAGGTGAACCTCAGGCCACAAATTGGTTTCCTGAGCCAAAGTGCCTTCTAAGCACAAACCTTGAACATTTAGAAAATTTCAACTCCAAGAATACCACCAATAGCTGCCAATTTTATTTTATTGCCAAAATCTAAAATTTGGCAACTCTCAAAAATGAATTGTATTTTGAACCTTTTAAAAATGAAATGACTTAGAAACTAACTGCCAATAATAGCAATTTAAATATATTTATTAATGACTCTTCTTGGATATGTAAAATTTTGTGAATAGCAATACAAAAAATCTTTGGGAGAGATTAGTAAGTATAAAATATTGATACTGTAAGGATACCTGTAGCTTTTTGCGCGTTTGAATTTCCCTAGGCCAGAGAATCTGGCTCACTTTCCATACTTCTAAGTTTTGTAGGAATTAAATCATTCTGTAAAAAGTAGGGTTTTTACTCCATACTTTTTATATCCACTTGGATAACTATACTCTCCTGTATTCATTCTCACTATCATGCATTATTCCACAAGATGAGGAAACCAACACTTATTCACACATGGAAAACCCATGTTTCAAAAGAACAGAAAGAAAGCTCTCCCATGAAAAGAAATGAGGGGCTGTCATCTCCCTGTTCCACACCATGGATCCTTCTCTCCCTAACAATGAACATCACTGTCTGCATAGGTAGGCAAGGCAGACCCACGAGACTCACTGTACCATGTAAGATATGTGGTGACAGCCGGGTGCCCCTGACTCCTGAAAGTAGTGACACCTTCTCTGCCCCCGGGGTACAGTGCCAAGCAGAATCTGAGAGAGGACATGTATAGGCTAGTGGGACACCATGTCTAGTCACCCTGCAGAATGCAAGTCTCAATTTCTATGAAAATTCTTAAAATTGTATATGTACTTGATGATATGCACCCCTGGTGTACGTGTAGGCCACAATTATGATTCTGTAATCCTAATAACCGCCTTGGATTAGTCAGGCATGTTCTGTTTAGAAAACAACCCACAAAAGGTCATTCACCTCTCAGGTCTCAAAGGGAACATTTTTCTTTCTCTTCCATAAGCTCCTTAACTAGCCAGCCTGAGAACAGGGCTAATAAAGGAAGAAGGGCATGGGCCTTCTCATCTATAGTTGAGTCTCTTCTAGATGGTTAAGTAAAAAGCCAGTCCCGGCAACCCACACACAAGGAGCCAATGTTTGAGAGGCCGTGGCTCCATCATGGTGCATTTAACAGAAATCAGGCAAAAAAATAAAATAATATAAAAATTAAAAAGAAACCTGACTGGCTGGTGAGATAACCTATGATAGTTAATAGTGAAAGAATCAGCTACGTGGGTTTGGGCTTCAGGTTTGGGGGTGTGGGACCTGACACTGACAGCTAATAGCCAGAGGGCAAGGTTGGTGACCTAGATGCTGTCAAGTGCAGGTCTTCCTGTTGGTACACAAAGACAGAAAAACACACTGGAACTAATAAACACTGTGTCTCTAAAGCAGGAGAAAGCCTGAAAGGTCATGAGCAGTGTGGTCCCAGCCCACAGCACTTCAACCGTAAGAACTATGCTTTTCTTTAAAAAAAAAAAAAAAAAAAAAAAAGAAGAAGAAAAGAAAAGAAAAGAAAAGCTTTATTTATATTTATTTGCCTTGGTGTTTGCCTGGAACTGGAAACTGGAACTATAGACAGTTGAGCGCTCCCATGTAGGTGCTGGGAATTGGACCCCAGAACTGTGTTTCTCATTCAGAAGCAAGATTCTGGTGCACCCTTGAAACAGAGAGCTCTGATTAATAAGACTTGTAGATTTTAATGTAGGTAGATTATAATATCCTTTAAAAAAATTTACATGCAATTGAATTAGCCATGCTTCTGGATAGAAGCTGCATCTCTGGAACTTGATTAAAGAGAATTCACACTGGGTAGTAATAATATATTCCATTTCAATGAAACAAAAAAGAACTTTGGAAATTTATGCAGGTCCTAAGAGACAGCTGAAAAGAATCAGGAAACAATAGGTAATACTCCAAGAATCTGGCTGGGCTGAACACCAGATATGGAGATTCTCCGAGGGCCAGGAGAAACAGAGGCATCATCAGAAAGGTATGCCAGGTGAGAAGAGACTGAGTCCCAGCCTCAGGGAAAGCCAGACCTCTCACAAGTCTGACTGTCGGTGTTGATGGACAGTGACCCCTCTGGAAGACAGATAAGCAATGGATAGGAATTCCATTTTGTCACTAAGTATAACCTGGGGCAGTGATTCGCTGGCACTATCTTGAGCCGCAATCTATTCCTTAAATCTGAGCTACCTTCGGGTCCTATAAACAAAGAATAAACACAAAACACAGACTACAGAACTTGAATTTAAAATGGTACAGCTCGACATCAAGAGATACAAGCAACATGGAAGCAAGGAGAAGACTGGAGTGAGTGTGGGAAGAGGATGCATGATGGGAAGGGGAATGAGCAGTAAGGACGACTTGAGGAGCAAAGAGCTATCTAAAACATGACCATACCTACTACATAGTGTGTTTCTGGTGTGTGTGTGTGACGGGGCAGGAGGTGGGGCGGGGGGGGGGGAATTCCCTGGGAGTAGACCTAATCAACTGAGAACAATTCTGGAGCTTGATGGCCCTGAACCTGAGGTCAGTAAGTGGTTCGGCCTCGGAGCCACAACTTGTCTTCACTGTTGTTGAGAATAAATCCCTAAAGCTCTAAGAACTGCTTGATGTTTCCAGTTTCATTCCTCCAGGGGGAAGAGAAATACTTGTGGAATTTGGAAGGTATGAAGACAGATCCTCCACGCTATGATCACAAAGCTGTGCTTGCTTTTCCCACTCCCAACACACTTGGAAGAAACCGACAGTGATGTTGTTAGCCGCCCAGAGATCTTGGGGGAAGAGGCACCTTCAGTGTGGAAGAGGCTGCCCAAGCACACACTGCAGAGCTAAGGGTGGCCAGCAGAGGCCTCTGGTATGCAATGCAAAGAAAGGAAGCTAGTGAAGCCAAGTGAGCCCAGGAGGACAGTGGACACTTTGCCAATACAGACTCAACACCAGCAAAAGACATACAAAAAACGGGAGTTCCGCTGACACCACCCACCCCATGCATACAACTAAGGCTCTTCAGTTCTCAAGGACCCAGGAGAGACTCCTTTGGTCCCGGCCCTCCTCTGCCTCTCATCCCTCTGGTATCTCCTGTTATTCTTTATAGTATCGCCATGTTATTATATGAAAATAACGAATATTTTTATATTTATTCCCTTTTATACAGCCCTGTAATTTTATTTATGTTTATAATATTATTGGGTATTTTATTTCTTTAATTTTAAAAAGTTAATGATGTGTGTGTGTGTGTGCCTGCCTGCCTGCCTGCCTGCCTGCCTATGCCGTAGCCCCTGTGATGGTGACCATAGCTCATCAGGTCACCAGGTTTGACAATAGAAATATTTAAACTCTGATCCATCTTCTTGGCCTTTAAGAACAAAATTTAAGTCTTTTTTATTTCATTCTTTTTTTCTATTTTAAACCCTGATGTTCCCTGTTTTTCTTTCTACTATATTTGTGTGTGGGAGGATATGTTTTTAAGAAAAAGGAAAAATATTTCATATTTTATTGCTTACCTTTCTTATATTCGTCTAAATTTGACTTAGAAACTCCCTGTGTTTGGGAGAAAATTATTTTTGTGTGTTTTCCCCTTAGCCTTTTGGTTGGTTTTTGTTGTTTTCCTTTCTGCTCCATCATGTTCTCCATTCACTGTGTCCTGATTTCCCCCTCTTACTTTCCCTTCTTTCTTACCTCATTCATTTCCTGTTCCCACGTCTCCCTTGAATAAGTTTTAGCCTCACAGAACATTTCTATTCTCTTGCCCTTTTTATTTTAATGGGCACTTATCAGTTAAAATATCTGTCTGTTTTGTTGCTGTTCCTCCAGCAGTGTGCTTTCTACTCCCTGAACGGTACTGGTCCGTGAGCCCTCAAGAGAGTGTCCACATAGGAAGACCCCAAAATAAATCCCAACTCCGAAAGTCAAGAAGCATGAAAAGTCAAGGCACTGTGGCAGCTCCAAAAGATTATAACTCCACAACTTCTGATACTGAGCTAAGTAAATCACTAGATTAAGATTTCACAAGTTCAGTAGTAAAATATCATTGACCTTGAAAAATAACAGACAAGTTCAATTCCAGGACTTGGAAAAGAAAGACAATAGCATACAAAAAAAGTAAGCAAGAAAATTAACATTAAAAAAAATAGAAAGGGAAATGTTGTAAGTGAAAAACTTAATCACCAAAAAAAAAAAAATCCACAATGAAAATCATCACCAATAGACTCAAACAAAATAAAGAAGATAATAACTTTCATTTAATTGTAGGATTTTACTTTAGACACATAAAAATAGATGTGGTTAAAGAAGAGCCACTCTATGATATATTATCATCAAGATGCCAAAAATAAATTTTGAAATAGCATTAAAAGCTATAATGTGAAAGCAGTAATATAAGTGCCAACACTGAAGGATAAGATCAGATCTTCTTTATAAGCCTCAAAATCCAGGAGGTAACAGAGTAATAAATTAAAATTACCAACAGATGTTTAAATGTCCACCAAAGCTCTTTTTTTTTAATTGATGGGAAAAATTAGAACATTTTCAAGAGCAGCACAAGGGAAAGTGATTGACAACCCAGACAGCACCAGACATACTTTAGGAATACGACACAGAGGGGAGGAGGAAGGAAAGATGTCTCCACAAGGGTAGCCAGCAAAGAATAAATTCCATGAAATGAAAAAATATTTAAAAGAAAGCATGTGCTAGGAGAGTTCATCTAGTGCAATGCAATAGACCAGTAAGTGAGACCTTAATGGGAGTTAGGGAGAGAGAAAAGAACAATTAGTCATCCAATCAACTAGAAAGTTTCAGACATTAGCCAGCACCTCTCAATAATGAGCCTAATATGAGTAGCCATGTGTGCAATAAGGAGATACAGAATAGTTTGTGGAATAAAAAAAAAAGATGAAACTACATACTGTATACAAGAAACACAACTCACTGGAAAAGACATCCAAAAATTGAGAGTCAAAGAAAAGTCAATCTACCAAGAAAATAAAAGCAAAAAAAACAAGTTAACATCATTATACTGTTGTGTGATAAAAATCAAATTGAACTAGCCAGAAAAGATAAAGAAAGCCACTGCACCTTATTTATTGGGGCAATTCATCAAACTATGTAACAGTTGACAATTTAAATGCAACACCAGTTTCATAAAGCAAACACTAATGGTGCCATAGAGTCTGATAACAGTAATGATTGGTACTTCCAGTACCTCACCCCCATCCTTTGTCAGGTCATCTACATTAGAATGCAACAGTCTTCATGATGAAACTGCGATAAATATTGGCCAAATGGACTTGACAGATAACTGTAGAACATTCTAACTGAACATAAACAGAGTATATATTCTCTTCTCCAAATATTATGAGACCTCCTCAAGATAACATTCTCAGCCATGAAGCAAGTTTTAACACCAAAGAATTAAATTCTTGTATTTTTTACATCATAGTGAAGTAAACCTGGAAAAGGATGCACAAACACTTAAGAGTGAACAATACATTCTTAAATGGTTAGTGGGTCGTTGAAAAAACTTGGAAGAAGATTTTAAAGTTCTGAAAGTCAAATGAAAACATGCAAATCTTTGGACTATAGCTAAGGCCATTCTCAGAAGAAAGTTTATTTCTCTGGGCATTTACATTGGGGTGAGAGAATAGAAGAAGCAGAGGAGAGAGAGAAAGAGAGTTAAGGTTAGGGTTAAGGTTAGGGTTAGCAACATTAGTCATATATGGCTTTAATATTCCTCTCTGTTTTTCTGGTCCTATACACTCAAGCCATTTTCCACTTTGTTTGATTTTGGATAATGACCCAATTCCCAAAAACTGACCATTTACCTCCTGAAGGGGTCAACTTGGATGCATGACTCTGGTGACATTATTGATACATCCACCCCTGTGTCCAATAAACCTTCAATAATAACATCATTTATTTATACTTTCAATTTTGGCCTTTGTTCATTAATAGACATTTGCCAGAATATTCCTTTTATAATTTTTTCTGAGTTTTTTTCCTTTTCTATAGATTTTCTATTATTCAGTGTAGTATTTTTTTAAAAAAAAATAGGTTTTAATTTCTTTAATTGTTCTGGGAAGATGTTTTCTCCCTGATGGCAGAGTAAGATTGCACTGGATTGGATATGTGGGCTTTTGAAAGACCCCTTTGGGCATTTCCTGAAGGCAGAATGTTACCTTGTCTGTCCCTTGTTGACCAACATTTATTAGTCCCATGTCTACCTTTTCCACACCTCCTGCATACTCCAGGAGGGAGGGGTGTTCTCATGAGATTATTCCTAACAATGGCACTGTTTCTGGGATCACTTTTATTACAATTTCTTTGTATATGGCCTTGCTTTCTCCAATTATAACATTTAACATTTTGACTTTTTCTTATACCTTCTAAAAATGACCTCTCCTATTATCATCACCTTCATAAGAATCTATATTTAATTGTCTCATAAATCCAATCCTCCAAGGGTGCTGACCTTGCTTTTAACAGTCTTATTTTTTTAATTGTGTATTAGCATTCTCAAATGCCAGGGATTTGATTATTATTTGCCTTGCTTTTGAATACAGTACCAACCTATTTACCACTGCAGATAATCTCTGCAAAAAGTCTGTAAAAGTTTCCTTTGGGCTTTGAATTATTTTTGTGAAGGATTCGGTTTTGTTTTTGACTTTTTCTATCTGATCTTAAGCATTTAGTGTTGTCATTTGGCATAAATTAAGAATGTATTCATCATATAGAGGTTGCGTTTCAATATCAGCGTAATACCCTTCCCCAAGAAGTTGGTCTTCGGAGACATCTATGCCTCTGGCACTGCTTCTTCTATTGTTTTAGCCTCCTCCTTCTACCATGTTTTCCACTGTAAAAATGGCTCTGATTCCAAAACAGCAGTGACCATATCTAACCAGTCTCTAGGGATGATCAGGTTGCATGATGATCATGAATTTAACATTTGTTTTACAAGTGGTGAATGCATCCTATATGTCACAATCACTTCTTTGACTCTTCTTAGTTCTACCATTTGTACCTGAGCCCAATTAGCTTCTTTATATTTTTATCATTTTGTGATTCTTTTTTAAAGATTACTAGGTATATTAGTGATGGCTGTCTGATAGATAACCTTAAGCTGTTTTTGTGTAGCCTTAGGTGACATTGCTCAGGTCTGTTCTTCATATTCCTCTGTTTGGGTTTGAATATCTTTGTGTTCCCTTTTAATAGACTTTTTAAAGACTTTTTCTTGATATTCACATTAACTGACTTTTTAATTAATAAAACAGATGTAATCAAGCTAATAATATTCATAATAAATATTATAAACATTATAATAGTCCCATCTACTTTATTTATAATTCCCTTTACTCGTTTCAATACCAAATCATCTAGAGGCCATTGCTTTAAACAAATTCCCCTCTTTTTAAAAACATAAAATTGATGTACTCACCAATCTAGCTGCCAGTGATGATTCAAATGGTTGTGAAGTAGGGCAGCTATCTAGTATGATAGTAGCCCAAGGAGGGGTCCAGAAAGAGAAAGAACGCACAATCCACCAGGAGAAAGAAGCTACTGTCTGAAAAACTTACCCAGATAAAAGTGAAATGGAAACACTTGTGGCCTGTCTGACTAAAGCTGGAGGCTAACTCAACAGCCTAACCAGCCGGTAATTACTACTCCAGCCATGTGTTGTTCTGGCCAGTAAGCAGCTTTATGGGGAATTCATGCCCCAAAGTTGGATGCCAAGTGAAGTGTAGCATGAATTCAGATTGTACTGAAAGAGACTCGAGCCAAATATCAGGGAAAGATTAAAATATCAGAGAGAGGAAACACCACAGTCAAATCTCACCCAGCTGTTTTCCAACTTCCTCAACCTCGCTCCTGGTCACTTCCACCTCTGCTGGTTTCCTACGTGGCCTTAAATGCCTTTCTCACCAGCTGTATCCCATCCAGGTTGGGATTAAAAGCAGAAACTACTCTATTTTGTAGTCAGCCTTGAACTCACAGAAACACACAAAGTTCTGTCTCTGGAGTTATGACATTAAGGGCACAGACTTCCCCTGTGCTGGGATTAAAGGTGTGTGCCATTGAAGCCCAGATGTTTGGCCTTGTACTCAAAGATCAAGAAATTCCTGAGTTATGTCTGTCTAGTTTTTGACTGAGTGTTGATCTCTTGATACTTCAGGATTTATTAAATATTTAAAATATCACCACAAAGAACCATGGAGTAATGTTGCTTACTGTCTCATTTTCCATAGATTGGTCAGCTTGCTTTCAGATATAATCCAATACCATCTGCCCAGAAGTAGAACTGCCCATATGAACTAGTGCTCCCACATTAATAATTAATTATTTTAAAATGCCCATAGACATGCCCATAGGCCAATGCGATAGAGGCTATCTCTCAATAGAATTTTCCTCTCCCTAGATGACTATAGCATGTGTCAATATGACAAAAATCAATTGGTATACTAAGCAAGAACTTATGCAGGTATCTCTCTTCTAAAACATTTTTTAAAGATATATATATATATATATATATATGGTTTCACTATGCAACTCTGTTTCCCCTGGAACTCCCTATGTAGACCAGGCAGGCCTTGAACTCACAGAGATCTGCCCGCTTCACACTCCTGAGTGCTCAGATTAAAGCTGTATGCCCCAACTCCTGGGAGTTTAAAAAGTATTTTTTAAATTGAGTTATAAGATAATAGGTTTCCACAAGCCTTTTTCATATACCATTTATTATAGTTAGCTCTCCCCACCCCAGTCCCAAATCTTCCACATACATCCCTTCAGTGTGTAAACCTTCCCACGCCCAGCTTCACTACTCCCTACTTACCGATGTTATAATACCTCCTTTCCTTATAATATCCCCAGTGACCCATTTTGAATTTCCTGACCTCCACAGGTATTCCAAATTGGGCCTACAAAATTCAAGATTTGATGCTGGGAAACACAAATAAATTTTTGAAAGATAATATATCAATCAAGAGCACTACAATAAGATTTGAATCTAAAACATCACCAATGACAACACATAGTTTACTTTATTGACTTCTTAGAAAAAATACTATGGCAAATCACCTTAAAGATCATTTTTGGGTATGTAAATTGGTTTCATGATCATCCCATTGATATGTAGCATAGTTCTCTCTAACAAGAGACTTGGGCATTTTTTTGTGTCTTCAAGTACATGATTTGGCACATGACAAGTTATTATTCCATATTTCTCAGAAACAATATACAATAAAACCATAAACTGTGGTTAATTATATTCTTAAATTAGTTATTTCTGTGCAAAAATAGAAAACCTTATATAGTAATAAGTTTCTGGCCCAGCCTTTCTGACATAGCACTGAAGTTCGGACACTTTGGCAGCCTCATTACTGCTTAGCCCCAAATAATCACCCAAAGGCTTATATTAACTTTATGCTGATCAGCCTATGGCTCAGTCGTATAACTTGCTAACTCTTAATTCTTAAACTATCCTATGATTAACCAAGTGGCTTAGCACCTTTTCTCAGAGCAACATCTTGGCCTTCTTTTTTCTGCATCTGCTGGCATCTCCCTTGACTCTTCCTCTTCCCAGAGTTTTCTTAGTCTGGTAGCCCTGCTCATACTTCTGTCTGGCCAATCAGCATTTTATTAAATCAGTAGGAGGGACAAATGTTTGCAATGTACCGGAACATAATCCCACAAAAACCTTATTTATTCTTTCAAAATTTCTTAGTATCAAATATTTGTCCCACTGCTTTGTATTCCTGTTCTTTTTGCATAAATAGCAACTTTTCATTTTAATACAAAGACTTAGAGATAGGATCTCCAAGTGGCAATTAAACTCAACACATAATTTGCTTTCAGAAGGAAGCAGGGCTCTATCAGGAAATTGGAACTGAAGCCATGTGTGTGACTATTCAGGCAAAAACTCACTTTTCCCTGTCTGATCCCTGAGAGCTTCAGCAAAGTTGAATTTAAAACTAGTGGACTAAATAGCTTGAAAGAGAATATCTCAAGACAGCTTAATATTCAGGCTGTGCACTGTAGTTGCTTTCACAGGCAGATCTACATGAGAGAGGGCACAAACATACAAATATGCAGTTTTGTTAGACAAGGCTTATGAGCAAATCTAGAGTTACCCACAAAACTATTGCAAGGAAAGCTGATTAATTGTTGGAGTGGTCAGGGCTGGGACGGAGAAGCTGGAGGTGAAGCTGGCTAAGCCAAGAGTTTGAATCAGAACACAAGGACCCACTAAGGCCATGGAAACCTTCAGGAACTGACTCAACCTTAGTTGCCACCAAAACCATGAACACCAAGTCTGCTGCTCACACCAAGGACTCCCACCACCACCACTTATCCAACAGTGTTGGGCAAAGCTCAAGAGCAAAACCAGGATGACAGAAATGAAAATGTCACCACTCAACAGAGTTGTACTAGAAATTCACTCCAAACTCCATTGGGTATTACATACATCAAATCTAGTCCTATAGGTTTGAACATGAGCTGAAAAATTGCACTTATCTAATCAATGTAGTTTACTACATGAAACATTGTAAAGACAGAAAGAATTCAAACTATCTGCCAACTAAGAAGAAATACTGCCTGTTGTATTTTTATTCTAATGTATTTTTATTATGTTTGTGCTAACTTTTGTCATATTTTAATTTTTTTGGAGATAGGTTTTCTCTACTTAACAGCCCTGGCACCTGCTCTATAGACTAGGCTGGCCTTGAACTTAGAAATCAGCCTGCTTCTGACTCCAAAGTGCTGGTATTAAAGGCGTGCACCACCACTGCCCCATAGGATTTTTATTCTTTAATCTTCACTCTGGCCTATATGCCACATAAAAGTCTTGCTTTCATTTGTGTGTTGCTCCTTCAGATTTTAAGATTGTTCTTTTGTTTCCTTACCCAGTTTTCTAAGCCACAGCTTATGTGTTTACTCGTTCATTCTTACCTTCTCATTCCTTATTCTCTCCTCTCTAAGCCCCTTACATATGGCTCACCATGGCTTTAACAATTATTAAAATCCATGGACCCTAACAGCTTTCCAACTCTCACCTCCCAGCTACTCTTCTCATCTGAGTACTGAAGGAGATCTAATACATCTGCAAGGGAATATTCTCATCCCATTACTTCCTTCTCACTCCAAATCTTTACAACGAAAATCTTAGTATATGTAACAGTACCTTTGTTCATCTATCCTCCGACAGTGTTTGAAGTTAACTAAAAGAATAACTATTATTAATTGGCTGGCATGACATTTACATAGTGGGTATAGAGTAGAGATGACTACTCCTTCAGTTAATATTTTACTTTGGGAGTAATGTACAGGGTGGATAAAGCAACCATACTGTACTAAGGATCTAACTTAATAAATATATCCCTAGATTCTATCTTCCCTAGTCCCAAATAAACATTGAACATACTTTAACTAAAAGAATATAGCTGATTTAAATATATATACACAGGTGTTCCAGAGATATCTCAGAGGTTAAGAGCACTAGCTGCTGTTCCAGAGGGCCTGGGTTCAATTCCCAGCAACTACATGGTGGTTCAAAGCCAACTATAGTAAGATCTGGTGCCCTCATGTATGCAGACATACATGGAAGCAGAATGTTATATACATAATTAATGAATAAATCTTTTAAGAAAATATCTAAGCAATAAAATAATTAAGATGCATGAATCCCAATGCAGTAATATAAGAACCTTGCAAATCAATGCAGTATAATGCCTCCAAAATACTAATCCCACAGAAATTGCCTCCAGTGGGAGTGTATTAAATGAAATTGAAATCTCAAACAACTCAAAATAATGACTATAAGTATGTGCAAAGAAATCAAAGGAGAAAATTGATTTATTAATGAGTCTCAAAAGAACACATAGAAACAGCTGGATGAAATACAGGAGTTGAGACAATATATAAAAGACATTTTAAAGAGAAATACTGATGAAAATTGCTGACATTCTGGAAATGAAAAACACAAAAAGCCAAGTGAAGAACTCTATGAGAAGCCTCATCAGACAAATGGAGCAAAGAAAGGCAGGACATCTGAGCTTGAAGACAAGGGGGCAGGACTGGAACATTCCAACAAAGTGAAGATAAATTGGTAGGAGCTTACAAGTGGTACTTTCAAAACACTCAGGACACTATGGCAAGACCACACCTAAGTCTCATAGACAAGAAAGGAGAAAAATATCATTTCAAAGGTATAGAAAACTACCAAAATCTAGGACAAAAGATATCTATTCATATACAAGAGGCATTTACAACATCAAACAAGCAAGATTAGACCAGAAGTTTCCCCTTATACTGTATCACACTGTAAAGCATAATGAAACAAGTATGTAGAGAGCAGTAAGAGAGACACTAAGGCACAGATAAAGGGAGCTCCATCAAAATCACAGCAGATTTCTTAGTAGAAATTCTAAAGACTAAGAGAAATTAGAATGCTGTATATCAAGCTCTAAGAGGCAAATTTCAATCTTAAACAAATATATCTAGCCAACGCAAATTGAAGGGAAAAGAAATTTTTTAAAGATAAATAAGCTAGAAGTATCCATGACTACCAAGCAATCTCTGTTTTTTTGGTTTTTTTTTTTTAAAAAAAAAAACTTATGGAATACAATCAGCATGCTGGTGATGTCATAGTAAAGATAAACTATGCTTAAAGCAAGAGGAGACTAAGGAGAAAATTCAACTGGTAAGTGTTTGCCCTGCAAGAATAAAGATCTGAGTTTGATCCCAGAACCAACAGCTGAAAGTCTTGGTATGAACTTTACACTAGGGATCAAAGTCCTAGCAGCTGTACCAGAGGCCAGAGTAGGCCAAGGGACCACAGGGAAGACATCTCTCACCTCCTGCTAAACCCCAATAAGCCTTCCAAAAACCCTAGACTACATACCATATCCCAGCCTACTACTTTGAAAGAAGTCTCTAGCTTTAGTAGAAGCCAGGCAGGATCTAGAAACCCCAGGTAAGACAACACTCACTGCCCTCTAACACTATTTAAAGCCCACCGAGCAACCCCAGACTGTACCCACTCTCCAGGCCTCCCATACTAGAGTCCATAGCCAGGCAGCCTTATGGGAAGCCAGGCTGTTTCTAGAGAAGCCAAAGGTAAGACGAACTAGGGACCCCAATCTGAACCCCCTTCTCTGGGTTCCATATTCTGATCTACAACTTCAGATGAATACTTTGGCTTTACCAGGGGCCAGGCTGTATCTAGAGACCTCTACCCCCCAAAATACCCAAAGCAGACACCCTACTGAACCTGAAGAATACTAGTCACCAGAACCTTTGACCATTTAATTCAGAAGACCATAGAATAAAAAGGAACAAGGTAACAAAACACTCACTTAAAAAAGACAGATGGAGGAATTAACACATAGACTTATAATCATTCCAAATCCAAATGCCTAAACACTAGTGTAAGAGTATAGTCAATAACATAAAAGGCAATACAGCATCACCAGAGCCCAGCTATCCTACAGTAACAAGACCTAAACAATCCAACACAGCTAAAAACACATAATAATCAAAACACTAAATATATAGAAGAAATATTAAAAGTGAAAAAGAAAAATGCCAGTTAGCTTTTAAAGGCAGGCCTATTAGAATCACAACTGACTTCTTGATGGAGACACTAAAGTCTAGTAGGACCTGGACTAATGTCTTGCAGACTCTAAGAGACCATAGATGCCACCCAGACTATGTATACCTAGCAAAACTGTCACTCATCATAGATGGAGAAAAGAAGATATTTCATGACAAACTCAAATTTATATAATATCTGTTCACAAGCCTAGCCCTACAGAAGGTACTAGAAGAAAAACTCCAATCTAAGGAAGTTACTACACCCACAAAAACATGGAAAATATATAGTTTCACAATGGAAAAACCCAAAGAAGAAAACATACACACACATACACAGGCACACATGGACACATGCATGCACTTTTACCAACCAAAAAAACTACAAGAATTAACTATCACTACTTATTAATATCTCTCAATATCAATGGATTCAACTTGTCAATAAAAAGACACAGGCTAATGGATTACTTGGAGAACAGAATCCATCATGCTGCATAAAAGAAACACATCTCAACATCAAGGATAGATATTACCTCAGAATAAAAGTTTGGAAAAAGATTTTTCCAGTTAAATGTATCTAAGAATCAAGCTGATGTAGCTATTCTAATATCTAACAAAATAGACTTCTAAGCAAAATTAATCAAAAGAAATGAAGAAGGGCATTCCATATTCATCAAAGGAAAAACTCACCAAGATGATGTCTTAATTCTGAACATCTATGCCACAAATGTAAGGGCACTCACATTTGTAATACAAAACAAAAAAAATAACTAAAGCTTAAATCACACATAGAACCCAACATAATAATATTGGAAGAATTTAACATCCCCCTCTCACCAATGGACAAGTCATCAATACAGAAACTAAACTAAACAGAGAAATAACAGAACTAACAGACATGAAGACTCAAATGAACATAACAGATATCTATAGAACATTTCACGATAACACAAAAGAAAATACTTTCTCAGCACTGACCATATACTCAAGCACGAAGCAAGTCTCAACAGATACACACACAAAAAAAATAAATAAATAAACCCCTGTATTTTATCAGACCACCATGAATTAAAGCTGGATTTCAACAACACAAAGCCTACAAACTCATGGAAACTGAACAGCTCACTAATAAGTCAATGGGTTAAGAAAAAAATAAAAAAATTACTTCCTAGAAATTAATGAAAATGAATACTTAACATACCCAAGCTTATGGGACACAATGAATGTAGTGCTAAGAGGAAAATTTATAACACTCAAGTGCCTTCATGAAGAATTTGAAGAGTATGCATACTGGTGACTTAACTGTACATCGGAAAGCTCTAGAACAAAAAGAAGCAGACATACCTAAGAAGAATAGTTGGAAGGAAATAATCAAACTTAGAGCTGAAATCAAAAAAAAAAAAAAGAAACAATGAAAACAATACAAAGAAACAATGAAACATAGAGTTAGTTCTTCCAGAAAATCAACAAAATAGATAAATCCTGTCTAAAGTAAGTAAAAGGCAAAGAGAGACTATCCAAGTAAGAAAATACAGAAAAAGGGAGAGCATAACAACAGACCACGAGGAAATACAGAGAATTGTTAGGTCATGCCTGAATAACGTTTACTCCACAAAATTGGAACGTCTAAGAGAAATGGACAAATTTCTTGATAGATACCATTTGCCAAAGTTAAGTCAAAATCAGATAAACAATTTAAATAAACTAGTAACCCCTAAGGAAATAGAAGCAATCATTAAAACTCTCCAAACCATAAAAAAGCCCAGGTCTACCAGATTTAACAAAGAATTCTACCAGACTTTCAAAGAAGAAATTATACTAATGCTCTTCAAAATATTTCATAAAATAGAAACAGAAGGGACTTTGAAAATTCTTTCTATGAGACCACAATAACACTGATACACTCATGAACATTGATACAAAATTATTCAATAAAATACTGGCAACTGAATCCAAAAACACATCAAAAAAATCATCCACCCTGTCTAATTAGGCTTCATCCCAGAGATGCAGAGATGGTTCAACATACAAAAATCTGTCTATGTAATCCACCATATTAACAAACTCAAAGAAGGAAACCCACATGATTATCTCCTTAGATGCTGAAAAAAGCCTTTGACAAAAACCAACACCCCTTCGTGATAAAAATCTTGGAGAGGTCAGAGATACAAGGGACATGCCTAAACATAATGAAAGCAGGGCTAGAAAGATGGCTCAGAGGTTAAGACAACTATTCTTCCAGAGGTCCTGAGTTCAATTCCCAGAAACCACATTATGGCTCAAAACCATCTATAATGAGATCTGATGCTCTCCTCTGCCATGTAGGCATGAAGTTATACAGAAACACTGTATACATGATAAATAAATAAATCCTAAAAAATCCAATATAAATGTAATATACAACAACCCAATTACAAACATCAATTTAAGTGGAAAACAACTCAAAGCAATTCCAACTAAAATCAGGAAGAAAAGGTTATCCACTCTTTTTATACCTATTTAATATAGTACTTGAAGTTTTAACTAGATCAGTAAGACAACAAAGAAAATCAAGTGGATACAAATTGGAAAGGAAAAAGTTCAAATAGCATTATCCTTAGATTATATAATATATGTGAGCAACCAATAACTCTACCAGAGAACTCCTTAACCTGATAATATTTTTAGTCAAGTGCTTAGATACAAGATTTACTCAAAAAGATCAGTAGCCCTCCTATTTACAAACAATAAAGGAGCTGAGACAGAAATCAGAGAATTACATCCTTTACAATAGCCTCAAATAATATAAAATATTTTGGTGTGACTCTAATCAAGCAAGTGAAAGACCTGTGTATGACAAGACTTTGAAAAAATAAATTGAAGATATCTACAGAGGGAAAGATCTCCCACACTCATGAATAGGTAGGATTAACATAGTAAAAACAACAATCTTACCAAAGCAATCCACAGATTTAATGAAATGCCCATCAAAATTCCAACATAGTTCTTTACAGATTTTGAAAGAACAATACTAAACTTCATACAGAAAAACAAGAAGTACAAGAGAGCTAAAACAATTTTATACAATAGAAGACCTTTTGGAGCTATCATTATCCCCGATTTCAAGCTCTATGACAGAGCTATAAAACCACTTTTTATTGGCATTAAAAACAGACAAGATGGATCAATGGAATCATATTGAAGACCAAGAGATAAATCTATACACCTATAATCATCTGTTTTTTTGTTTGTTTGTTTTTGACAAAGACACCAAAAACACAATGGAAAAAAAGAAAGCATCTTCAACAAATGGTGCTGTTCTAACTGGATGAATGCAAATTCATCCATATATATCACCCTGCACAAAACTCAAGACCAAGTGGATCCAAAACCTCACTATAAAGCCAGATTGACTAAAACTGATAGAAGACAAAATGAGAAATGATCTTGAACATACTCGCATTGGAGACAACTTTCTGAACAGAGCACCAATAACAGGAACTTAGATCAACAATTAATAAATGGGGACTCATTTAATTGAAAAGTTTCTATAAAGGTAAAGGTCATCATCAACAAGACAAGACAGCAACCTACAGGATGAGAAAAGATCTTCATGAATCCCACATCCAACAAGGAGATAATTTCCAAAATATATAAAGAACTCAAGAAACCAGATATCATCAAACCAAATAATCCAATTAAAAATGGGGTACAGATCTAAACAGAGAATTCTCAACAGAAGAATCTCAAATGGCCAAAAACACTTAAGAAGATATTCAAAATCCTTAGTCATCAGGGAAATGCAAATCAAAATGACTCTGAAATTTCATATTAGACCTGTCAAAATGGCTGAGATCAAAAACACATGGACAGCTCATGTTGGAGGGGATGTGGAACAAGGGGAACACTCCTCTATCGCTGGAGGGAATGCAACTTGTACGGCCACTTTGGAAGTCAGTGTGGCAGTTTCTCAGAATACTTGAAATCAACCTACTTCCAGACCCAGTTATATTGCTCTTGGACATATACCCAAAGAATGTCTATTCATACCACAAGGACATTTACTCAACTATGTTTATGGCAGCATTATTTGTAATAGCTAGAAACTGAAAACCTAGATGTCCCTTAACCAAAGAATGAATTTAAAAAATCGTATATATTTTCACAATGAAGTATTACACAGCCATTAATAAAAAAGGACATTATGAAATTTGAAGCAAATAGAGAGAACTAGAAAAAAATCATCCTAAGTGAGGTAACTCACACTGAGAAAGACAAACATAGTATGCACTCATTTATAAGTGGGTATTAGCTGTAAAATAAAGGATAACCATGGTATAATCCATAGCCCAAGGAAGCTAGACAGCAAGGAGGGTAACATGGAGGGAGGTGGGAAAATAGAAGATATTTTGTGATTAGACTGAGGGCAGGTGGGAACCTGAGTAAACAGACTCGGGGGCAGAGGGGGAGAGTACTGAAAGAGATGACTGGATAAAGGAGACATTCTGGCATTTTTGTTGAAAACAAATTCTAGAAAAGTCTTTTAGAAAGTTTCTACCATAATCACAATGGCCTAGAAATACAGATATGATTCAGTATATGTAAAACAAATCCTATGTCATCTGGGCTGAAGAACACAAATTACACAATCATCTTAATAGATACAGAAAAGATTTTAATAACTTCAACATTTCTTTATGATGACAGGTCTGAAAAAACTGGAAATATAAGGAATATATCTCTACATAATAAAGGGTACATATAAAAAATTTGTAGCCAAATTAGACCAAATAAGCAAACTCTCACAGCATTTAGACTCAAATCCAGAACAAGACAGAGATGTTCATTTTCTCTGTTCTTATTGAAGATAGTGCTGCAAGTCCTAGCTAGAGAAGTAAGAGGAGCAAGTGAATGGTATATCAACAAGAAAGAGATAAATAAAATGTACTTACTTGCAAAAAATATAATTCTACATGTAAGTGAGTCTAAAGTTCCACCAGAAATCTCTCAGAACTGATAAACACTTTCAAGAAAGTGGCAGAAAAGAAATTAACATGCAAAACACAATAGTTTCAGTATAAAGCAACAATAAATATGCTAAGGAAGAAATGAGAAAAATACCTCCATTCACAATAGTCTAAAAGATAACACAATAAAGTAAGAATCTGGACTAAGCCTAGTCAAGTGTACTAGTTTTAGGAACAGTCTCCAACTGTGGTCATCCTGGAGGAGAGAGCTGCGGGTGGCTGTTTCTACATACACTGTCAATATTTGTGCTTCAACAGAAGGAAAGTCTTGCCACCCCTTCTAAGCCTCCCCAATTGAAAGCTTTTCTACTCTTATGGGTCTAAGGCAATAGTCTATGTCTTTGACATGACTGTGTCCATGTCTAACAATTCACATTTACTCAGAACTATACTTCCTCCCTACACATCCCCGCGTCAAACACATACACATTCACTCAGGGCTCCATCCACTTCTCACAGTCAAATAATTTTTTAAAGTATTCATTATATTTCTCCATTGGAAAAAATGCAAATTGAAGCTTCTTTGAGATCCTACTTCACCCAATCAGAATGTTAAATATCCAGAAAACTAGACTGGAGGAGCTCAATTCAGTATCAGTGAGAGTGTAAACTGGTATGCACACTATGAAAACCAATGCTGAGGTTTCTTCTGAAAAGAAACTACCACAGAGTACTCTTCAACATGTACCCAAAGACTCCATATCCTACCAAGATATCCATACCTTCATGTTTATCGCCTACCTACTCACAAAAGCAAGAAAATGGAACCAATCTACTAATAAATGAATGAATTATGAAAATGCTATACACATGCATAAAGAAATTGTATTTAGCTATAAGGAAACCACAAAATTATGATGATTGTAGGAAAGTGCACAGGATTGGAAAATACATTGAGTAAGGTGACCCAGACCCAAAGACACATCTCATGTTGTCTCTCAGAACACAAATCGCAGCTTCTGGTTTTATATATGTATAGAAATACACATTTGTGTGGCTGTAAGTTATGAAACTAGACAAGGACCCATGAGAGACAAAAGAGACCTAAAGAGAATGCTGGAGAGGAGGAGAAAAGAGGGTGATGAAATACATGTGATATGAAATCTAAAGAGGGAATGGGAGCCCTCAGGAGGTGATCAAATCAAAAGATGATTTAAATAAGAGCTGTATTTTAACTATTTAGACAGTTTCCTGTTGGCTGCTTATCTGGGTATCAGTGCTGCCGTCATAAATCCACCTACACATGATTTAAATGCATTTAACTGTTAAATGTGCTACCCACCAATGATGAAATAGATGGTTGTGAAAACCATGCCATGGTGTGCAAGTTTGTTTTATGTTTCTTTTAACATAGACTGTTGCACTGACGAAGATGAATCATTGGATGTTTTAAGACAAGGTAAAAGGGTTTTGTTGTTGTTGTTATATTCAGCCAATTACTTTGATAATCCCAAACCCAACAAATTATGAATAAAACCAGTGTATATAACTAGTGACTCCATGTATGTGCAGTTACAGATTGGCCAACCAGAGTCTAACTTTGGTTAATACTTTCTTCTAGTGAAAAGTTTGCATTTTACCTAAATCTGTGCAACTAAATTCCTGTGTGTCTAGCATAATTCTATGCGGTCTTTGAGACTACAATAAAGTCAGAGGAGACATACTTAAAAGGAGGGGGAATAACAAAGAGGGGAAGAGGTAGAAGAGGGGAGAAAAAACCCAATAAAGCCAATCCTGTGTGGAAATTTCTCTCTCTCTCTCTCTCTCTCTCTCTCTCTCTCTCTCTCTCTCTCTCTCTCTCTCTCTCACACACACACACACACACACACACACACACTATTCCTTTGTGTCCTGATTTTTAACTTGATGTTTGAAGTCCTAAGACTTCTCACCTATCTTGAGACTGAGACCTGCACACAGCCAAATGACTGCAGAGAATGAAAGTCAGAAACAGAACTGCAAGGCCAGGGGAACTGCTAACTTGTGCAACCTTGGAAGTTCAAGGATTAGGGACAAGGCAAGCAACCAACTACTGAGAATTAGTGGTCTGCATATGTCTGTCAGCAATGGTTCTAGAACTTCTGCTGTCATCCGATCACCTGAGAGACACACTTCATTCTTAGCCACACAACCCCTAGAGACCCTGAGCCCTGGCCCTGGACATTCTGGACTAGCTGTCACATTCTCAGTGGTAGCTAATCTGTTGCTACTGTTTATAAAGTGAACAATAACCACCTCTTCTGCCGTCTGATCTAAAAGATCAAAAGAAATCATTTAGTATCAAGTAACTTAAGCCATTAATGGAAAGAACAGTTACCACAGCAAAAAAAGGTTACCATCTGTGTGGTCCGCTTTGCTGTGCTAACCCAATACTCAGATACTATTATTATTTCCATTTTAATGATGAGAAAGTCGAGCCTGAAAATGTTTAATTACTTCTTCATGAAGTGCACACTCCAACTAGAAAAGTATGGACTCACTTCCAGGCAGTGTGACCACAGAGCCATGGGTGGGACAGCTAGGTGCCATCATCCACTGAGCATCAGTTTTCCCAGAGAGGAGGGATACTATCTCATGGGAAAGCTATCTACTTCAATGAACTCCTAACTTGCCTTAGTTTAAGGTCTATTATTATTTATGTCTAATAACTCATCACTACAGTGAACTTTGTTTGCATTCTGTATGTATGTAGTATGCATGTATGTAGGTGTACATGTTTGTGCATGTATATGGATCAGTTTCCACTGTTATTTATTGAGGCAGGATCTCTCGCTGAGCCCAGAGCTTACTCAATGCCCCAGGAATCCATGTCCAACTTCCTTGTGGTAAAATTACAGGTGAGTTCTAGGCCTGCCTGGCTTTTCCATAGGTTCTAGGGATCCAAATTTGAGTCTCCATACTTTCGAGCTAGGCACTTTACCCTGCCACAAATTATCTTCCTTTTCCTTAATTTCATTGTCATCTTTTTCATATGACATTTTTTGAGACTCATTCACTCTTACTCCTTTGAGCCCCAAATGTGGCTTACCCACCCCCCAAAAAGCCCCCATTTATTCTCCAACTACCTAGAGTCCATTTGCATATGTAAGTTTGAATTTCCAAAAACCTCTTGAGTCTGTGTCTTGGTGAATCCACCCATATCTTTCTAGGAATGACATTGTAAATATTTATTCTTACTCTGCTTCCCTTCCTATCCCTGTACCTTGGCAGCATTCCTAAACCAGAAGTCAATGGCCATATGACTTAACCAGAAGTAAATGGCCCAATGATGGGGAATCGGTGAGTGTCTGATACCTGTACATGTAAAGTGAGCCCCATAATCTTTCAAATAGGCAAAGCAAAATTTTTGTCCACCACCATTCCACTGACAGATTGCACAGAAAGCATCTGCCATGAGCGGAATCAGCACTAAAGCCATTTCCCCTTCTTCATGTAAACAATCGCCTTTCAGAGCACAACAGCACTCAAGGTGTTTGAGCCACATGCTTATTTTAAGATCTTTTGTTTGCTTTTAGATCTTCATAGGTCATTGACATCCCATTTGGCCCTAGTGACCCTGTTTATACAATTTTGATAATTTTAATGCTTGGGGATAGCATGAACATCTCACCATTTCAGTCCATATATCAGCAAACAAGCTGTTTGATCCTATACAATGGATCCAATGCAAACAAATGCTCAGAGCCTGGCTAACTTTTGCTATGCAGATTAAGGTACCAGCCTCGCAAACTCCAATGAAATAACTTAGTCAAACAATGAATACAGTATTGCAGACTTCAATCGGAGAGTAACATAAATCACATCTAAGAACAGATGGGAAGCTACTTCTACATTTTCACTTGAAACTCAGAGCTTATTGCTCCTCTCTGGTGTTTTCACTCTCTGTAAGAGAAGGGGAAAAGATTATTGTTGAATAATTTTTAACTTATTTTTTAGCAAGGGAATCTCCCTTAGACATTAATCACTAACAAATACTTGAGAGAAACGGTTTAAAGAAGTGATGATTTATTTTGTTTGTGGATTCTAAGATTTCAGTTCACAGCTGTCTCAATTGGTTGCATCTAGGCTGCATAGGACACGTCATCATTGGTAGAGCTGTTAATTTCATAGTGAGAGAGGAGCATCAAGCGCATCATAGCACCCAAGAAACCCCAGTGGCCCACTTTTTTCACTAGAAAGGTCTTCTAAAAGTGTTTATTACACACCAATAATGCCATCAAATTATGAGCCCACCAATAGGTTTCTCTATAAATAGGTTGGGAGCTCTCAGCAAAGACATGCCAGGCCTTTACCACAATGAGGCCACAACAAATGAGCTGCCATAAGGAAAGCCACCTTGAAAATGGCTCCTTTATGCACACATTGTCAATGTCTGAATTTCCTTGGAAAAACACATCTCTGGTCTTTTCTGTCCATCCTCAGGAATAGATTCTGGAACTAAATCCTCCTCTTGACTACATTTTTGGAAAAATTGTTGTAGTCCTTGGCAAAGAATCTTCTCCTAAATAGGACTGATACAAATAAAGGCTTATCCCATCACTTTTAAAAAAGAGATTTTATCCTAAGGGACTAATAGAAGTTTGCAAATGTTTGAAGCAGGTAGAATTTAAATACACAAAACAAGAAAAGGCAAACAAGAACTGGAGAGATGGCTTAGAGCTTAAACTTACTTGCTATTATTCCAGAGGACCCAGGTTCAGTTCCCCTCACCCATGCTTGGCAGCTCACACCCACTCCATCTCCAGGGTCTCCACTGCTTCTTCTGGCCTCTGTGGATATCTGCACTTATGCCACATGTGCATGTACCCAACACAGACAAGGATATACATATCTACACAACTAAAAAGAAAAATAATGCAAATAACCTCAGTATCCACATGTAAGGGGCTGAGGGTTTTTTCCTAAAAAAAAAATCATGTTGATTAAATAATGTTATTGGGCTTATTAGATGAACTATGAGTCAAAGAACCTGCAACTAAGTAGGTCTCATGACCTGACAAAAAGAGCCAATTTCTGCACATCATCCTCTAACCTTCACACACAAATACAGATGAGGAGGCAATACTAAAAAAATTAAACAACTATATGCTTAAGTAACTTATGTGCTTCTATTAACACTATGGGGCATATCAGCATATTAAAACCTCTGTGAGCTGGGCAGTGATGGAGGCAGTATACACCTTTAATCCTAGCACTCTGGAGGCAGAGTCAGGGGGATCTCTGTGAGCTTGAAGCCCGCAGGGTCTACTACAGAGCAAATTCTAGGATAGCCAGAGCTATTACACAAAAAAAAACTTCTTTTGAAAAACAAAACTAAAATCAAAAACATCTCTGCAGACGTCAAGTGTTTTTGAATCAACACTGCTCAATTTTGTACTAGCACACTGTGTTTCAGATTCATGTAGAAAAGCTCAGTGACTTTTATAAAGGGGTGTGTGTGTGTGTGTGTGTGTGTGTGTGATGTATTGGGGAATGTGCAGTTGACAGAGTGTGTATGGAGGTCAGAGGACAGTTTTCTGGAGTCAGTTGTCTGTGTCCACCTTTATTTGGAAACTGGGGATCCAACTCAGGTCTCACACTTGCAAGCCCAGCACTTCACCAAGCTCTCTCTCTCCCAGCTCTCAGGTCAGTTTTTAAAAATTATTTACACTGACAAAAAGATATAATTTATATTTATATATTCAGAGACAATTATGTCTTTCTTACATGAAATTACAATCTACAAAATATCATGTCTGTTATAAAATCTCTTTAGAAAAACAAAGAAAAATGTGTAAATAAATGAAAGGAAAAAGGAGAATCGAGGAAAAGGCAATAAAAAGGAGAACACCCAGATCGTTTCTAGGTATGAAACAATTTACTTTTTCATTTCCACAATATCTTTAAAGTTCGTATTTGTTTTGCAATCAGAAAATTAATATTTTTGTATAAATAGGGCACATGTATTTTTTATTATTTTAAGAGAGAAGCATATAAAAATAGATATGTTTTATAGCCTTTAAATGTATTTGTATATGCTCCTGCTTCTTTCATAATGTAAGACTTTATCTCCTTTGGCTTAAGCTCACTGGAAATGCAGCAGCCCTGTCCATATGCTGTTGCTTTGAACGATGACTTTCTCTCTTCTCATTATACATCCATAGCTACTGGAGTCCCACTTGCCTGCTCTAGCACCTGGCTCTATTCAGAGAGGTGTAGATTGGCCAGAATGACACAATGCAGCACCCACAGAGCCCCACGGAAGTTCCAAGTGCTGATGGGAAGAAGCTGACCATATAGGCTGCCACTGGGGGAGCCACTAGCACCAACACATCCACGGACTTCTTCAAAGAGCTTAGTAAGTCCATTGAAAGCCATACTGTTCATTTCATTCTGATTTCTTTCCTTCTGCTCATTTTCAACTTCTTAGTCCAGTTCATGGATGTGTCAATGAGGAAATGTGATTAATTGGGAATGCTCTAATATTTGTCCACAGATGTTCTGATATTTGTCTTTTAAGATTTATTTTTAGTGTGTGTGTGTGTGTGTGTGTGTGTGTGTGTGTGTGTGTGTGCATGTCTGTGTCTGTGTGTGTCTGTGTGTGTGTGTCTTCAGGTGCTCATGGAGGCCAGACTGAGTTGGAGGTATGGTGGTTGTATTGGGATTTCAGCTGTCAGGAATGAGTGCTTGGAACTAAGCTTCGATCTGCTCAAAGAGCTGTCTGAGCTCTTAACTGGTGAGCCATCTCTCTAGCCCCACGTTTCTTCTCAGATAGTATGAGGTATATTCTAACAAGATATAATTATATAGTAATAAGTCTATTAAAACAGATATTACTTTGTGCTCAAATTGACCTTATGGGCAATGCATATTTCAATGATCCCTTTGCTTAAACACTAAAAAAATTTTTTTGCAGTATTAGATAGCAAAACTTCAGTGCATAACTTCAACATTCTGTAATACTACTGCGTAAAGACAGCATCCCAGTTCATTATGGATTATCAGCAATTGTTTTGGACATGCTTTCAAAAGTAAGCCAACTGCCAAAGAATAACAAAGCACAACTGTAAAAACTCCCACAACTGCAAAAACAAACAAAATATAAGGCCAACAACAAAAGCCTATCATAGACTCTGAAGTATTTCAAAGTACATAATCTAGCCTGCTTGAGGCTCTGAGACTTTGCAGGAATAAATATGTAGGCTATTTGTTTTCTGCAAGAGACTGCTTTTAAAAGACAGTATTGCACACACAAAGAGCTGTGTGTTACTTATCCATTCAAATGCAGATATTTTGAAATATGCCTATATAAGATGTATGTTTACTAAGATTGTGCTGGGTTTTTAATGTGATTGATGCCATCTGATTAGAGATTGATGCACAGGTTGATCTGTATCATGAGAGAATCCAGCCCCCAAAAGGAAGCCAACATTTCTGCCACACGTTCTGATTTAGTGCATTGTGAAGTAACAGGATAGAAGACAAGTCTTGCATTTGCCCTCTCCGTGATGTAAACCTGCAATAAAGCAGACCATCCACATTTACAGTTTAGAGCTCTGAAAAATGTATGGTGTCCATATGCCTTCCTGCCTGTGTGCCCAGCACATGCTGGAACTAAGATCTCTATGTAGTTCTCAGACAGAAAATAGAAAGGCCTGTCAGGGAGGAACATAACGTGATAGAAGCTTTCAGAGACTAATCTGCACAAACTGTTTCTAACAATGCCCTTAAGACACTCTAGTCAAAGTCTTTGTGTCCCAATGGCAAGAGCACTTGTTCAGTATTTCCCAGGATGTGACTGACTCCCTCCTTTCGGATAAATTATTGTGAAGGAATGAATGCTTTGAGACTATACACTCAGAAATTTGGCAAACTACAATCCAAAATCCAAATCATACAGACCACCTCAAGTCTCATCGGATCAGCCAGACACATTTGTTTATGTTCTGTGTTATTGCCACTAGGAACACAGGGCTGAGTGGCTGCAGCAAAGACCTTAGATCTGACAAACCTCCAAATATTTACCATCTGGTCATTCACAAAAAGTTTGATGATACCTAGAACACAGTGTTTATCTCCTAGTGATCAATAACAAAGTTCACAGATATTTCTCCTCCCATAGGTTAGAAAACTAAGGCAGACTCATTGGTGCAAGATGAATGTTAATGACGTCATGTTTCTCACTATTAGCAAAGACATGTGCAGCTGGTGACGTATCATTTCAGTGTAGTACCACTCATCTGTATTAAGGACATGCTATGCAATTTGTATTTTCTGCCATTTTAGGAGAACAAAGCTTTAGCATAAAGCCTTAGTCACATTTTGATATAATGTTCTAGCAAAATCATCAAATGAATTACAAATAAGACATGATGAACTGATGTTTAGAATGGGAAGGACGTTTCTCACCAGGTGCTAATAATTCGAAGGTAGATTTGACTGCAGGCTTCTTTGCATTAATACAGCATTCCCTAATCAAAGGACAGCTTAAAAGAATATGAAATGAGCTGACACGTTTTGACATGATTGCCGAGTGCAGATCAGTTACATGTGCACCACACATTGAGAATGCAGTGGAAAGTTTTAATTCCCCTAACTTATGGGTTTTAAATCAGTTCCTGAGATAAACATTTCAAACATATAAGCATTCAGTTTTGAAACACTCACCCAAACCTGGGAAATGGGACATGTGCACAAAAGCCTTGACCTCTCTTATATTTCCCCCACTTTACTTTGAATTACAAAGTAAACTATAAAAGCACCAGAAGAATATACACATAACTTTTGGTTGATAGTGTGGGGAACAGTTTTTAAACATAAAAGCAAAGAAAGACGCCATAAAAGAAAACAGATCGATTTGAAATAGAAAACCCTAAAATATCAGTATATCAAAAAGCCGAAAAAAGGCAAAAGAAAAAATAAAGAAAAATATGTAATATAATATAAAGAGCTGTATGCTTGATGCCTCGCAAGATTTTAACAGATATGAAAAATGAGAAATTGCATCAACTGAACTAATGAGTTTTAATTAAGCTCCTTTCCTAATGCTGCTTGCACTTCCATAGATGACCCAGCTCCAGGGTGGACCTGTGTCCCAAGATGTGAGACTTCTGTTAGGAGTCAAGCAGACCTGAATTCAAATTCTCACAACATCCCTTTGAAATTTTCAACATGCTGCTCTGCCATTAAAAGTCCCTCGATGCTTCTGCTTCATGACTGAATTCTTAGTGTGCAGTAAAGACTAAACAACCAAATCATGCAGAGTCCACAGACCTGACACTGCACTCAGTAAATGGCACCATCACAACCATCCTGCCCATCACCTATCAGCCATGAGGGCCCATTCCACTCAGCCCTCCTTAGTATCTATCTATTTATTTCTGTCTACAGAATTTTAGTAGGAGAAATAAGTTTAAAAGAAAAAAAAGTGCTGTTTCTGAACCGTTTTTTATTGGCCACTGAGTAAAAAAAAAAAATGGTAGGGGACAAGTTTTTGTTTGGGGCTTCCAGGCAGACTCCTTAAAATATGAGACTCTAGGAAGGGAGAGAGGGGATTCCTCCTTGAACATTTATTTTTTTTCCTCCAAGGAAGACATACTTCTGGAAGCAAAGAGCCATCTATCCCATGACCTCAGAAGCAGCAAGTCCCCACCAAAAGGCCCTGAATGGAAAATCTGCATTGCTTTCTCCCTGGCACAGAAGAACACTGACCCAGTAGAATTTTTACTCTGTAGGGGGAACATTCTCACTTATTTAAGCCACTGTTTCCAGGTGTTAATCACAGCTGAGCAAAACTCTCAAGCAGTGCATCAATGACACACGCTAACAGCAGTCAGCATAATAGAAAAAAATGCATATATTGGTAAGTTCACATTAAAATGTACACGAAACTGCAGCCTTATTTAACCACAGAAAATGATAATCTGAATAGCTTACTTCACAGCTATTAATGCAGCAATGAGTATGAGTACTATTATGTTGTATTTTCTTACGTTTAAAATGGTTAAATAGAGTAATAGGTGAAGTTTCTGTCATCTTCCTTGTTCATGTTCTGCCCTTCACAGATTTTGCCAATATTCCGGAGAGCATGTGAATCACCATCTACACTTTCATACTTTTATAAGTATATGCACAAAGCAATATACTACATGACAAGTTACATTTAAGTATATTTTAGCTTCCTTCTGTATGAGCCGTGTCCTTCTATAAAATGCCATTTGGCTCAATACTATAATATTGATATTAAACTACATGTGTACATAGTTGATTCAAGATAATGCCTCAATACTATTTCATGATCAGACTGACTTATCAATGTTCTTCTTGTTGGATATATGTAATAAATATAAGATATATATTATATATAATTTTCCTATTAAAATAGTTTTAAAGATTCTTGGAAATGTCTTTCCTTGCTTTAACTTGTATATCACTATTTTGTGTTTATCTCTTATTGGGTTTAACTTGACAATTTTCTGTTTCTGTCTGATACATAGTATTTGGTAGAAAGGTTGTTTATGCTTTGTCAACTCAAAGGAAAAAGAACACTTAGCTAATTAGAAATACATTTTTATGAAGTTGCTTTACATTTAATTATCAAATGATTCAAAGTTTCTCTTCACTTACCATGAGACTCTAACTCACATAAAACTGATTCTTTAAGAGATATAACTCATTGTTTTATTAACACATTAAGAGTTATGCAACCATCATTACTATTTAACTTCAGAATATTTGTATTATCCTCCCCCAAAGAAATCCCTTCCCCATTAATGACTACTTATTTCTTAACCAGCCCTCCCTCACAAAGTGACAACCGCTAATTTACTTCTGGATCTACAAATCTACCCTTTGGGAATGTCTTATATATCTTCTTAGCAATATGAAATCTGTCACTCAGCATAATGGTTCCAAAGATTCATCCATATTGTAGCATGAGACAGTACTGTGTTCTTTTTTATGATTACATAGTATTTCCTCATGTGGGTGTGCTATTTCTTGTTTATCTATTCATAGAAACTGTGGTCTCTTCCACATTTGGGCTACACTCAGTAATGCTGCTCTAGGCATGCATATACTTGTTTGGGGTTGAACATGTGTTTTCAATTCTCTTGGCTCTGTGCCTAAAAGTAGAATTGCTAGGTCATATGGAAACTCTATGCTTAATGTTTTGAGGGAGTGCCAGACTATTTCCAAACAGCTGTTGCATTAACTTTTCCTGGGAAGATGAGAGCAGAAGCTTACTCACCCCAGAAAGGATGCCAACAATAGAGCAAAGAAATGATCCACACACGTCTTCTTGAATTAATAGATTTAATTGGGATTACTTACATGAGCATGGGGGGGCACCTGCAGAAACATAGAAAAGTAGCTAAACAACACAAGAAAAGTCTCTATCCCTCAGCCAGCCACTGTGAATTACTTATATGTCATCATAGAGGGGTGGGGCTGGATGAGCCCCTCCCCCTATGAGAGAATGTTATTGAGCCCAATCTTTTGAGGATCTCAATTAGGTACTCACAGCTGCTGAGCGTTCAAGAAGGCAACAGTCATGTCATGCTGCAGGACAGCACACCAGAAAAGCAGCTGAACCATTTGGCGTTCTCACCAGCCATGAATGAAGATTCTAATTTTGACATGTTCTCTTCAACATTCCAACTGCCCTTCTCTTTTTTTTTCTTCTTTATTTATTTTATATTTATCAAGAAAAACAGTAAAATGAATTTAAAATGCTGATAAGTTAACAATAACTATAAAGAAGATAAAAATCATAAGCATGACTTATCAAGGGTGATAATGCAAATAAGATTGCTACACCTATATTTTCTTTGTGTTCATCTTTCCCTCTGAATTTTTTTTCCATCCTTGTATATCCTTATTCAAGGTCCCTTCCCCCTCCTGCCACATCTGATCATTTTTCTTCTCCACAACTCCCCATCCCCTCCCTGGGCAGGGAGCAGACAGTCCTATGGTCCCACTGACCCAATAATGCTTAGTTCAGTCTCCACTCCTGGCAAATCCAGTTTTGTCTCCCCTCCCTCGAGAGCGAGTCAGATGTTCCTATAGTTGGAGTGGGATCTGAAGGGTCAGTCCAGGGTGTTTCTGATCCCAAGCTGTTCAGTGGTTGTGGTTTGCAGCTTGGGCATGCTTGGCTTTTTTTCTTGTTTGTTTGTTTAGAGGCCACTAATGAGTGAGTACATCCCCTGCTTATCTTTCTGAGTTTGTGATACCTCGCTAGTAGATGGGAAATAATTCAGGGTGTTAAAGTACCTTTAATTTTCATTTCTCTAGCAGTGCTGAATATCTTCACTATTTGCATATGGCTATTTGTATATCTTCTAAGGAAAAATATTTACTGTAATCCTTTGCTTACTATTAATTTCATCATCTTTGTTATTGTTCAAGTATTCATTATGGATACTAGTACATTATTAGATATGCTTCCAAGTTTTCTTTGTCTTTTTGTGTTACCGTGCTTGATGAACTGAGTCTAATTTATCTTTGTTTTTCCTTCATGCTTGTGCTTTTGTATAGTTAACCTTTCTTGTCCCAACAGCCCCAAAATAATGACACAGAGACTTATTATTAATTATGAAAGCTTGGCCTTTAGCTTAGGCTTCTTCCCAACTAGCTCTTATAACTTAATTAACCTATTGTCTATTAACCTAAATTTTATCAGATGACTTCTTATCTCTCTTCCATTCTGTATGTCCGATTCCACTCATGTCTCTCTGGCATCTCTCTTGTGCAACTATATTCATCCTGAGTTCCTCGCTCTCCTGGAAGTCCTGCCTATTCTTTTCTGTCTAGCTATTGGCCATTCAGTTCTTTATTAAACCAATCAGAAGGCACTTTATCAAAGACACATCTTTATAGTGTACTAAAAGATTATCCCACAGCACATTTGATGATATACTTAAAGAACCATTGCTTAATTAAAGATGATAATATTTACACTTGTTTTCTTCTAGAAGTTATATTGGGAAGGGGGTGTAAGGGCAATGTGATGACCTATATATGAAGATGTCATGATGAAACTTATGGTTTTGCATGCCAGCCTAATCTTATCTAAAAATAAAATTACTTTCAAATAAAATTGTCTTGTACTTAGTAAGTTTTTACTTATTGAAAGGCATAAATCCAGTTCTATTATTCTATATCAGATGGCATAGCTGTCCTTTCCATAGTGGACTTGTGATTCCTTAAGAAGTTTCTCAGCATTCTCGCATAACATTTTCCTATCATTTCCCCTAAAAGGTTGAAATTTTGTTTTGCACTTTTATGGTTTTGATATGTCTCCAGTTTTGTGTTGGTGTAAAGTGGGAGTCATTTTTTTCTCTTATCCATTTGACTAACATTTGGCACAGTAGTGTGCGTCACACTTTCCCTCTGTACTAAGCCACAGTGCCCTCTCTTCAGTAGTAAATCTCCACCACACAGGCTTGTACACTCCACACATATGCCTCTGGATTCCCTAGGCCATCCTACTATTCTGTCTAACATTACCTTGCCTTGGATTTATAAAAAACAAAAAGTCACTGAATTTTCACTTGTGGAACTTGTATTTGTCTCTTTTGCAACTATGTCTCTTCTTTTCTGTGATTTTCAGAGGTTTCTTTTGTCAGGTTAATACTCCATCTCACTTCAATCATTTGCAGTATCCAGTTTGGGAGCTGTCAGTCCATTTGGTCTATCTGCTGATTCCTGCTTGTGGGGTCCTCTCTTCACAGTGAAACCATACCCTATGGAAATGTTTTTTCTTTTAGAGCATAAGAATAAGAGAATGCCATTAACAAAGAGTTTTCATTTGGTAACTTCTTTTAGAGTAATCTGTTTATTTGAAGTTTGTACGGGACATGACAGCAAACCCCTTTCTGAGCCATTTCTGAGCTATATGATTCTAGTTCTATTAGGCCAAATTTTTCACCTTCACATGTGTCCCAAGCATACTCAACACCCTTCCCACTTTCCTGAACCTTTTCTAATCCTATTGTGCTACAGATGGCTTTTATGAAGACTTCTGATACTAGTTATTTTAAGCACAAAATTCACATAGACCGTAAAATTAAATTTAAAACACAGTGTAATGAGTGTTTGTACACACTATGGGTGAAAGAATAGTACATTAGGGCATTATATTTCTTTATAAAAAAGCCATATTGCCATGGTACTTTCAAATTTGATAAGAAAGAAAAGTGCCATATGGTAGCTCTTCTTCCTTAATAATAGGATACAGAATGATGTCATCTCTCTTTACTTAGAGTAAAAGTGTCTATCATTCTGTCCTCTGGCTTGGCAAGGATTTCACTTGCTGGCCAGGCACTGTTCTGATTGATTACTCTCAATGGCTAGATGCAATGTCACTAGCATCAGGCTACTTAAGCCTAGAATGGATGGAGTAAGTCTTCTCCTTTGCCTTATATACAGCATTGGCATCTACCACGTCATCCAAGGATATTTCTGATCCATTCTTTTTGTTTTGTTTTATGTATCTAAAAGAATTAAACTTATAGTTGGATTCTTAGAGGCAACTCTATTAGTCAGTTTTCATCATTCATAAATTTTGTAACATCTCGAAGTATTTAATTTATAACAATTCCAGTTCTTTTAAGGAGAAGTTAGCCCTCTAGAGTACTGAATTGAAAATAGTGTGTGTGTGTGTGTGTGTGTGTGTGTGTGTGTGCCTGTTACAAATGATATAACATACTCATGGCATTTCCAAAAAGCTGAGTATTCCTGAAGTGGTATCCAACTCAGAGAACTCCCACTGCTAACCTTGTGAGCCTTAGTAAAGTAGATTGTAAGCCACTACTTTATGAGAAAGGTCTGTGTCCTGCTCAGTATGTCTTTTAAAGCAAGAGAACTTTACATGAGTCTCTAGGGACAGCAACATGTTGGCTTTTCGAATCAACTTTATTTCCTCCTTAAAAGCAATCCCAAAGGGAAGAACTGAAACCCATATTATGCAAAGACTATAAGATATATGATGCTTTTCAGAGACTCTTAGCAAAGTGGGCTGAAAAATACCAGTTAAGAGAATTTTTTTCCATTTTTACTCTGTTATGATTTCCATATAGTAATCAAAGTTAACTATTAGAAACTAATCATTTGACTTTCTGTATTTAAAAAAATAGTTTATTTAAATTCATGCTAAAATGTGCTTGATCTAACACAAATCTTTATCACATTTTCATAGAAATACACAGATCAGTAGCAACATAATGGGCAATAAGTAACATTTACTCAAGCTATTAAATTCTTATAATGTTCTTTAAGAGAGGGAAATATGGATCTAATTTGAGGTTATACTTTTAAGAATTCTTATCTGTATCTCTCCAGTGGGTTGTTATCTCTATACATCTGTGACTATTATTAGAGAACTCTCTCACTTTATGTTTCTGCAAGTTAGGACCAAAAAAATATGTGTGTAGTTTCTGACATTATAATTGCCCTAGAACAATCAAACTATTAGAAAATTGACAGATATTAATTCAATATAGCATTTTGTGTTTAATAGTCATATGCAGATAAGGCTAAGCCATCCTGTAAGTGAATGTCTTAGACTAGAGAATGTGGGACCAGGGACTGTGCAAGTGTGAGCATCTAGCTCAGTGCTAATGTTGAGGTAAATGAAGAATGTCTATACCTCCAATACCAAAGACTGAGGGAATATTCCAAAGCCAAACTGAGAACATGGATGAACTGCAAGAGGATGACTTTTATTAATTCAATCAATTAATAAATCTCTATGTGGAAACTACAACCTGTTTAGAGTATTGTAGGCTATTAAAGATCGGACATGGAGAAGGAAGACAATAAATGCTTAAAGAAACACAAAATTATATTTTAGGTAATAAAAAAATAAAATGAATCTCAAAAGAGAGAACCAATGAGCAAAATAATAGAAATAAGAATATATATGTAATTTAAAGGAGTATTATATTTAAAATCAGGCCAAATAGCAACCATTGTAATAATTTTTATAAAATTTACCAATAGGTTCTATAGGAGGAAAAAAAATTAAAAAGTAAGAAAACCAAATTGAAGACAACAAAGATTTAAAACACAGGGAGAGGTCTCAAGGACCTGGCCCCGCATCCCCTCACTGGGAGGACAAGGCCTAGAAAAGAGTCCCCAGCCTTAAACTAAACCCCAGAGGATAGAATTCCAAGTGGCCACTGGCATCATACTTCCAGCTCTGGTTCTCTAAGTAAATGACAAAAAGAAAGGTGAAGTCATTTTTAAAAACTCAAGCTTGGGAAGAGGCAAAGGGCCTGAGTAGAGGACATGGTTACAAACCATCACCACTGAGATCTGAATTTCAGGAGTCCAGCCACACGTAAGAAACTGCCCCTCTGATTTCCACATGCCAAAGAATCATGCTTAAAGAACCTGCGTACATCGGATGCTTACTTCACCACACCTGTACATAGACTTTTTGGTTTTTTTCAAAGCACATACTTTTCTTGTTCAAAAACCATTTTGAACAAACGAACCCACCATTTAAGAATGTCCATAGCATATCCAATCTTTCTCAGAATCTCCCAGACAGAACTCCAAACTCCCCAGCCTTTCTCCTTCTCCATCTAAGGAGTGTGAAATCTTATTTTTCCAGTTCTCTGCTCAAATTTAACAAGCCACCTCCTGTTTAACCTTTTCCTGTGAAAGCTGAAAACAACAGGCTGTTGCCTGGTCACCCTCATGCCTCTAACTGCTCTGCTCCAGTCTCCCCATCGGGAGCTCAGGGCACAGAGATTTCCCATCTCTGATAACAGCAGTTTTCTACTCCATAAAGTGTCTTCCATAAAGCTCAACTTTGCAACTTCATACCTTAGATGTTCTATGAAAGAGCCGACCTCCCACCAACATAAAAAAAAAAAATCCTTTAGATACCTCTGTAACTGTCCTCTCACCATCTGACTGAGAGAGAGGCTTTTAGACAGCATTTAATTAGCTCAGAACTATCAAAGATTGATTAAATGAATCTATGTTGGTGCTGGGGTTCTGTTGATGGTGTCGTTTTACTGCTCTCTGTGAAGATGTGCTCAGTTAAAACACTATGGCTCTCAATTAGGCAGCTGGGTGACGTGTAAATATATATTTATGTTTGATGCCTAAGTGGCCGTTGGCTTCCCTACTGTTTTACTTAGCTAACAAAACAACTCTATCAAAGTAAGTATTATTCCAAAACCCAACTTCCTGTGCAGAATGCTCCCACATGCCCCATCAGTCTGGCACTCTGATGAACTACATCGTTTCTTATAAACTGTCCATGGCCCATAAATTTTCAAACATAAAGGCTATTACTGTGCTCGGCAAATCTGCTGAGAACCTGGGCCTTTTGACTCTGTCTTACCTGGCTGAAAACGAGACTGTGAAGAAGCACCACCTGCAGCTCCCCCTTGGTCCTCCCCTTCACTTTCACTCAGTGAGAATTATGGAACATGTACAAGACTAAAGCAAGAGTTTGCCTAGCTAATTCAAAGTAGCTTCAGCATCAAATTAGCATTTTTTTTTCCTTTCAAGTGGTGCATGGAAGAGTAGAGAAAAAAAGAGGCTTGGGCAGTTTTATGATTAATCTAGGCAGTGCAGCTTACAAAAACCAGAAGACTGGAAGGAGAGAAGAGAGGGAGGAAGGGAAGAAGGGCAAGAGGGAGAGAGAAAATTCCCCTTTCAGCTTTATTTTCATGTTAGGTGCATGAGCATTTTGTCTGCATGGATGACTGCATGCCTGGTGCCCATGAAGGCCAGAAGGGTAGCAGATAGCTGAGGACTGGAGTCACGGATGGCTCTGACCTGTCATGTGGATGTTGGGAATGGAACTCTGGTCCTCCTGGAGAGTACCCAGTGTTCTTCTTAACTGTTGAAGCATCTCTCCAGCACAGGGCCTGTTTTGAAATAGTGGCTAAATCATCTGTGACAGTGGTGGAAGGAGACTCAAGGGACCTTGCCTTCACATTCATCTATGTTACCAAGGACAGTAATAGGAAAGCAGAAGACATCATCACCTGTGCCTGTGTGTGTCTTGTGGTCCATAATCATCTTCTAGACATAACTGACATTCGAATGAGTAACGAAGTTGTGAATGAGGGATGGGAACCAGCACACTTGTGCTAGTTATTTTTGGTTTCTTACTAATTTCATTGATCTAATTTAACTGTTACAACAATCATGATGATACTGGTAGTTGGTCAACTCTACAGGACATCAGGGGTATTAGTAGGCATTTTGTTTCACAGAAAACCAAATACTAGTGACTATTTTCCAATCCCAAACCAGTTAAACTTATCAACATTAGACCTTATGGTCTCAAGAGAAATTTGTTGTCTTTAAAGATCTCTTCCACCCAAAGTAAAAGATGGAAGAGGGAGAAAATATGCGGGCATCCTATTTGCTTCCGGCATCCTCAGGGCTTTCCCTTGTGCTGGAGGGTCCTCACCGCACCAGCCTCTAGCCTAGATTCTCCCTTCCTCTCTACACTTCCATCCACATCTCATTAAGGAAACAGTGAGATGTTCTCACCATCTGTTAGCCTTGTTGACAGGAAAATACAGTGCTCTATGAAAGAATTCTTCTTGCAACATAAGTGTAGATGGCTCTTGTATATGCTTAGCATCAAATGGGCCACTGTTCTAAGGAAAAAAGAAGTCTTTGCTTAAACTATATGTGAAAAATCCATCAGGTAAACAAGCTCATCTTATCTAAAGGACTGGGCGAAGATGGGAACAAGGAAATGAAACCATAGCAACTTGATGTCTGGGGTCATGTGTGTCCTTTGCTAAGATCCTATTGCTTAATTGCTTTTGCTTTTAGAACATAAAGGCAGTTTCATCTTTCCTTTTTTGAAAAATAGTGTTTTCTGTACAACTATGTGCATAGTTCACAGTGATTAGAGATCAGAGATGGCATGTTGCCATGTTCTCTGCTATTTATATAATTTCATCAAAAATACTTTTTGGTGGAAATAATCAAAATTAAAATATGGTTCACTATCCATCATGTGTTACTGAAGCCATTCCAGAAACAAGTGCAGGAACCTGAGGAAGATGTAAGTGGATATAGGAAGCTTGTTGTTTGCTCTGATATCTAATTGCTCATTCAAAGTACTGTGCGTTGTACAAGATGGGTTCATACTCTTGTGCAAGTTTTCATTTTAGAAGGTCATAGAAGCTCACTGGGAACATTTAAGCAGGGAGTCATAGTAACCATGTGTCAGAGACTTACAGAGACGGCGTGACCCTGTACTTTCTGACGTCTGTCCAGACGGTTGTTTAAAACTTAAAGGTCTTTAAAAATACTTTTATAATTTTACAGAAAAGTATCTGGGAATCATTTCTTGTGTTAAAAACACTTTTTTATGCTTTTATTGTTGCCAATTAATGCAACAGACAGCTGTTTACTTACGAAGGGCTTTCCACAAAAATTTGATCAAATTGAAAGAAAAAACGGCTCATGAGCAGCTCCTTTTTAGTACATCACAGTCATCTTCGCCATTTACAAGCCTTGTAGACAGTCAGAAAATACAATCTCCCTCTGTCATTATCCTCTTGGTGTGAATCAGGGTAGCAAGCAACTTGATCTTGAAAAGGAATCATTAACCTTGATAGCAACAACAGCTGTGCTCCTAGGGCATGGCTAACAGGTTGCCCTAACTTACCATTTCATCTATCATGACACAACTGCTTACCACAAATGGGATGATTCTTTTTCATTGAAAGTCAAGCGGGTTGTGAAGTTATTTTAAACAGATTCAGTATCTCCAGTTTCCTATATTTTAGATACTGATTGAAACTGGTGAACTGTCCCATGCTCACTGCAGAATGACTTAGCGACCCCAGCTAAACACAGTCAGCTTGATGGAGATCTGCTCATTTATTACAAAGGGCTTTACAGGTAGAGTGGTCAAGTTAATCAGAAACAAAAGAAGAAGAGGAAGTATGAGGAAAGTGTGGGGCTTCTGAATAAATGCTCCTGGAATCAAGTGTCGGTGGCTGGAGCCTCATTCTCACACTGCATACAAATCTTACAGACATCTCCTACTTCAGCTGGAAACAGCTCACATTTGGCTTGACTTGTGTTATTTACCTGTCTTTAAAAGTTACTTAAGTTGATTTGTTTTGGTATCTGTCGCGCGCAACCTCGCCAGCAAGGAAGACGCAACACCGGATCCTTCTCTTTGCAGTTTATTCGGATTCTTTACAATCTGGTTTCTACTGACTAACTGACTCACTCCTTACTAACTACTCCCAACTACTCTAAACACCTCTAAACTGCCTGGGGGGAAGCCTGCTCTTAGCTAAATACCTTCAGGGCATCCAATCCAA
>PVIH01007396.1:0-100782 GCA_004025045.1 Sigmodon hispidus
GGGGAGGGGAGCTAGGGATCTAGGGAGGTGGGGAGGGGACAGTGTAATCAGGATATATTGCTTGAGATACTTTTTTTCAACAACAAAAAAAAGTTTTATATAAAACAAGACCAAAATTCTTAAGACCTATTCACTAATATTGAAAATGCCCAGAAATGCTATAGGGTCCACCCAAGATATCATTAAAATGTAGAAAATGGGAATGAACAGGACACAGAAGCAAGGGGATGATATTCCTTTCCCCTGCTGCCTGGCCCCCACTACAAACATGCACTATATGAATCAGAAGAGATATTGCCAAATGGCTCGACACAGATGCTGTGACAACTTTCTCTCCATAACCCGGGTCAGCATCTATGCTCAGGAGAGGCATCCAGTTTATACACGAGTTTTATCTCTTCTTTGACAGTCCATGCAGCAAAAGAAAACCTATTCCTGAATGTCTGTGTTAGGTGTCTGCTGCTGTAATCACACACTTGACAAAAGCAGAATAAGGAGTGTGTGTGTGTGTGTGTGTGTGTGTGCGAGTGTGTGAGTGCATGTGTGGTATGTGCATGTTTTGTGTGTGTGATGGGTGTTTTGTGTTGCATATGTGTGTGTTTGGTGTGTGTATGTGTGTATGGTATGTGTGTTTTGTGTGTGGTATATGTGTGTGTTTTGTGTGTGTGGTGTATGAGTAGTGTGTATGTGTTTTGTATGTGTGTTGTGTGTGCACGTGTGTGTGTGTTGTGTGTGGTGTGTGTGGTGTGTGTTAGGTGTGTGTATGGTATGTGTGTTTTGTATGTGTGTGTGGTGTGTGTGTTTTATGTGTGTGGTATATGTGTAGTGTGTATATGCTTTGTATGTGCGGTGTGTGTGTGGTGAGTGTGTGTATGTGGTGTGTGCACATGTGTGTGTATGTGTGTGTGGTGTATGTGTTTTGTGTGTGTGTGATGTGTGTGTGTTGTGTGTGTGATGTGTGTGATGTGTGTTGTGTGTGTGCACATGTGTGTATTGTGTGTGGGCGTGTGTTTGTGTTTGTGTGTTTGGGCTTACAGTTGTAGGAATACATCTTAACATGGTGGGGACGGTGTGGCAGCAGAAGGCTAGCTGGTCACACTGTGTCCCGGGTTAGGAATCAAGGTGTGACAATGCTCATGCTCTGCTCTCTCCTTTTTATTCAGTCCAGGCCCCAGCCCCTGGGATTTCGATGAGACTACCCACCTTCATTAGAAAGTTGCTCAGTCAATTTTGGAGATTTGTCTCCAAGGCAACTGTAGAGTCTGTGAAGTTGACAATCGATACAAACTGCCAGAGTCGTGATCAGTTAAGATATGCTTCCTGACATCATGCCTTTGTTAAAATAATTTGTTCTCCTAAAGTCTAGTCCCCTCAACTTACACAGGGCTTTCAAACATCCAAAATGTTGAGATATAAAGATGTGAGATGACACACCTTCCTCTCTTCCTCCTTTCCTGCCTCCCCCACTGGGCCTTGCTGTAGAGCACAGGTGGACTCCAAGATGGCATTCCTCCTGACTTAGGCTTCTGAGCACTGAGGTAACTAACAGATGTGTGGTATGTTGCACTGCCCAGTTTAGAAGACCTACTTTCAAGCATTCACCTGGAATAACAAATATGTTTTGTAAAAATAGATGCCATTTTTATGCAAGGTAATTATATATTCTTTTCAAGAGTTACTAATTATATAATGTTGTGAGTTGTGGTGTTAAATTTTAGCACATTTATACATAATATATTGATCAACACAGGAGATTTAGGTTATCCATTACCTCAAGCACTTATCATATTTATAGAATAAAAGCATTCAAAAAAGTCCCTCTTTCCAGCCATTTTTAATATAGGACACAATAATGTTGATTATAATCACACCCCTGGAATACAAGAATTTAGTCCTCCTAAACAGTCCTCTGGCTGTTTCTGCACCTTTTAAGCATCCTGCCTCTCCCTGACTATTCCTTATCTTTGGTAATTATTGTTTTGCTTCTATGGGCTCAGACTTTTTAGATTCTTTCTATAAGAGAAACCACTGTGTATTTGTCTTTCTGAAGCTGCCTTATCTCACCTTAACATTGTGATCTCTAGGTCCATCCATGTTGCTGCCACTGACGTGGTCTTCATGTGTCTAGTAGTTCACTGCATATGGATAGCATGTGTTCTTTATCCACTTGCTTATCAACAGACTCACAACCAATGGCTTGGTTGAATTTGTATCTTTTCTGTTGTGAATGATGCCCTGGTAAACATGGGAGAGAGCAGGGTCTCTTTCATGTGCTGACTTTCTATGGTTACACATTCAGAAATGGGTTAGCCAGATCACACTGTAGTGTTTTGTTCTTTTGTTTTATGGTTTTCCTTAGTGTTTCCATGGTAGTTTTATTATTTAGATTTCCACTCTTTCTACCCCTCTCCTCCAGCAGCAGCTGTCATTTCTCTGTGTGGCTTAGAGCCATCTATCAGGAATGAGATACATTACTGTGGATTGGATCTACATTTCCCTCTGATTAGATGTTGGCCATGTTTTCTTAGACTTGTTGAGCATTTGTTTATCTTCCTTTAAGAAATATTTATTTTCCCACTTTTAAATTGAGTTATTTGGTTCTTTTCTTACTAAGTAAGAAATATAATCTATATATTTATAATTAATAAATATAATATATATATATTCTGATATCAATCCCTTGTCAGATGAATGCATTGCAAATGGATCTCTGATTCTGTAAGCATTTCTTCAGTCTGTTGTTTGCTTATTTTGCCATAGGGAAGAATCTTGCTATGTAGCCCACCCTATTGGTTTGATTTAACCCCATGTGTCTACTTTTTCCTTCTGTTATTCATGCTTTTATGTTCTCTGCATGCACCTGTGTTCAAATTTGGCTGTCATTCCTCATGTGCTGTCCACCTTGATTATTCTGAAGACAAAGTCTCTAATTTGACCTGGAACTCATCAAACCCAGGTTGATGCTCCCAAGTGCAATACCAAAACTCAGGAGGCAAAGACAGGAGAGCATGAATTTGAGGCCAACCTAGGCTACACAGGAAAAAACTTACTTCATCCAAAATCATTCTCTGTTGTACATAGAATATTCTTCAGGATGCACCTATATTAGACTGTAGAACAAGTCTCAAACTTTTTTTGAAAATTTAAGTCATATAAATAATTTTTCTAATCACAATGGATTAAAACTAGAAATTAATAATAGAAGAAATGGTGGGAACCATAGAAATTACACAGTACACTCTTGGATGACCAATGGGGCAAGGAAGAAATTAAAAAGGATAGTCAATATTTCTTGACATAAACATGAGATGACAGCAGGGGCAGTGTAAAGAAGGAAAAGAAATAAAAATAAAACCAAAACCAGTAAAGAAAAAAATAGCAAAGACTGCAAAAAATGAACAAAATAGAGACTTTAAAATACAAAGAGTAGTGAAGTAAATAAATCAATTTTTGGAAAACAAAACAAAACTAAAAACCCCCTAGCTAGAGTAAGAAAAAACAGAAAGAAAATGTTCAAATATATAAAATAAAACTAAAATAGCTGTGAGTGATGCTGCACACCTGAGCTGCCAGCCAGCACATGGGAGATGCAGGCAGAAGGATGAGAGACTCAAGACCTGCCTGGGTACCAGTTCTGTTTCCACACAAGCAAACAAACAAAATCAAAAAGGAAAAAGGAAACATGGAGATATAAAATACAATAAACGACAATTATTTATAATGAACTAACAACAAACAGAAGAGATACACATTTTTAGTCTGGCATTTGATGTTACTATATAAAGAAAAATAAGAACACAGTTATATTAAAACATTAGATTATTTACAAATTAACTCATATTTTAATTGCTTTAATGACTAAAATTTCATTAAGGGGCTAAAGAATAAAGGTACAGAGTCTTACATAGAATTATAATTTTCAAAAATATATAATTCAATAATTTAAATATACTACATTATATTTATAAACTTAAAATAATTTTAGTTTATTTTTCTATCAAAACTAGTAGAGGAAATTTAGAAAAAGTAATTTTTATGGAAAAATAAAGACTTTGGGGGATACTTTGCCCCAAATATATTTCTGTGCCCACATGAAGGTCTCTATTCTTGGACCCAGCCATTTCTTCTTCAAGAAGACCTACCTTTAAAATGATTGTTATTCTCCCCTCCTTCTCTTCAGCTGGACTGGAGCTCTACCCAGTGCTTAGCTGGGGATCTCTGCATCTGCTTCCATCACAAGCTGGATGAAGCTTCTACAATGACAATTAGGGTAGTCATCAATTTGATTATATGGGAAGAGCAGTTTAGGCACCCTGTTCACTATTGCTTGAAGTCCCAGCTCAGTCCAAGAGAGAGAGGAGAGATTACATAAGCAAAGGGGTCAAGGTCATGACAAGGAAACCCACAGAGACAGCTGACCTGAACTAGTGGGAGCTCCCTGACTCCTAAATGACAGCCGGGGAACCTCCATGGGACTAAACTAGGCCCTCTGAATGTGGATGACAGTCAAATGGCATGGGCAGTTTGTGGGGCCTCTGTCAATGGGATCAGAATTTATTCCTGGTGCATGAACTGGCTTCTTGGAACCCATTCCCTACACAGAAACACCTTGCTCAGCCTTGATACTGGGGCTGGGGGGGTGGGGAGGGCGGACCGCTTGGTCCTGCCTCAGCTGGATGTGTCAGACTGCATTGACTCACTCTGGGAGTCCTTATCCTCTCTAGGGAGTGGATGGGAGGACAGGGTGAAGGGAAGTCAGAGAATGACTGGGAGGAGGTGAGGGATGAGGGAACAATAGAGGGTATATGAAAAAGAAAACATTTTTGATTTTTTTAAAAAATAAAAAGAGTATTATTCCTATTAAGATGCTGATGAGACAGAGTTGCTGCAAAGCCCAGACTGTGACTCAGTACACTGCCTAACAGTACTTGAGTCTCCACTTTTGGGTTAGAGTTACAGGAATGTGTCACCATGCTTTACACTATTTTGTTTTATTGGTCCCATTACTGGATTTTAGTTACCACAGTCTTAGAAGCCAAGCTCCAAAGTCAAGCTCCCTCCCCACCTTAGTGAGGCTAATGACCCCACAACCCGCTTTACAATGGCTGAGTAAGTCCATCCAGTGGAAACACAGCAGCAAGACACCCCCACCACCCCCACCACCACCACCCACCCCCCGGTAGCTCCAGTACACCTGTGAACGCCACCTCATCTGTAACCCAGAGGCAAGAGCATTGGTAATGTAAGGTTAATTGGGACTGCATAGTGAGATCCTGTCCCGAAACACCAAGCACAAATTTTTAATTGTCTGTGAGGCATATACTAATCTGAAATAATCAATTGATATTCCAATTCTAGTATCTGATCTTAATTTATCAACTTTAGTTTCTTTCTGGTTTTTCCTGCATTTCTTTGTTTGTTTATTGTATTAAAATGACCTATTTTGAGTCAAGCTTCGTCATTTTAGACTTTCAGTATGTTAGTTATTCTTACTGATTTAGGTATAAACAATCTTTTACAGACTAGCTTGGGATATTCAAATTAAGCTGAGTATTCGTTGCACTTCTGTCTAGGAAATGACCCACAGTTATCTCATTAGACTTACAGCCCACTCAACAGAATTATAAGCCAAGCCTGAAAACTGTGGATGGATAGATCAGAGGCCAATGATCCTCAACCTTCCTAATGCTGTGACTTTTATTATAGTTCCTCATATTGTGGTGACCTCCAACCATAAAGTTATTTTTGTTGCTACTTCAAAATTGTAATTTACTACTGCTATGAATCATAATGTAAATATTTAACATGTAGGATATCTGATATATGACCCCTGTGAAAGGGTTGGTCAAACTCAAGGGGTTTTGGCCATTAGGTTGAGAACCACTCTCATAGATGTTAGAAGACAACCTATTATTGCCACTTTTCTAAGCCAGTATAATTTCTAACCATATCCTGAATACTTCTCATATCCACAGAGAAGTGTGGTTCTTATCCCTCATCATCAAAGAAGCTTCTTTTTGTAGTGATGGAGATGGTTACAGAGATCCATAATTGGTCAAACTGTGAACACTAAGTGACCAATGGCTACCCAATTCCAGTTAATACATCTGCTATGCAAACACAGCTCCCAAGGCTCAGGGAACATCATGAAAGAGAACGAGAAAGCCTAAAGATCATAAGAACCAGAAGATCAGGACACCTGCTGGGAGACAGTGTCCTCTAGAACAGACAGGGACTGCACCCATGAACTCTCAACAAAATACTATTGCTGTGAAGAGACTCCATGACTATGGCAAATCTTGTAAAGGAAAACATTTAATTGGGGTGGCTTATAGTTTAGAGATTCAGTCCATTGCCATCATGGCAGAGAATCCGGCCGCACACAGGCAGACATGGTGCCAAAGAGGTGACTTAGAGTTCTATATCCAGTTTCCCAGGCAACAAGAAGAGACCTGGACCTGCTTTAGGCTTTTCAAACCCCAAGTTCTACTCCTCTTCCTCCAACAAGGCCAATCTTTTAATTCTTTCTGAAAGTGCCACTCCCTGTTGGCCTTATCTTAACCACCACATAGGATCTTTCTGTGCAACCTCAGCTGGTCAGGCACTCACTATGTAGGTGAGTCTGGCCTCACATCTGCCTCTGCCTTCCAAGTGCTGAGATCAAAAGTGTGTACCACCACCCACTGCCAATCGCAGGCATTATCTCAAAACATTCTGTAAACATTCTGCTTCTCCTATTTTCTCATCAATGACTCTTAGATTTAATTTGTGTTTTGTTTTAAGATAGGGGGTCTGGAGATTGGGAGTTCCTGCCTCGGCTTCTCAAGTCCACCACCAGCATTGGCTTTTACTCTCTTTTGATGAAAGACACAGGACATATCTCCTTTTGTCTATGTCTCTAATTCCTGTGTTTTATTTCCCATTCTTTTTCTTTCATCTTTATATTTTGTGTGTCATTAGGTCCTGAATCCAGTATCAGAAACCACACCCAGCCACCCTCACTTTATCACAGTAATCAACAATTATCATAGGTCCATCTTCTGGTTGTCACTCAAATCTTATAATAAGCCTTGCCTATGGTATATTGCAGCCCTGAACAATCTCTTCGAAAGAATCTTGGCTGCCAAATTTCCTAAGATTCAAAAATGTCTCTCCATTATCTCTCTGTACAAATGGCCTGATCTGGTCCATTTTGGAGGAGTTGCAGTTTGTCCTTTGTCTAGAAGATGTCACCACATTTCACCTCACATTGCTCACTTCAGCCAAAAAACCCAAAGCTAGTTTGATAATGACCATGAAAATGACCTACTATTTTTTTCTGCTTGAAAATTGCAGAATTCTTTTATTTTTGATTCTTGCAGCCTTAAATTTTTATGAAAGAATGTTACAGTGTTGCTTTTGCTATTGATTTTTTCCTGACACTTCATGGTTCTCTTGTTATTTTTTTTCTCCTCCTCAAAATGTTTTCTCTGAGAACTGATTCTGATTCTCTTGTCTATTTCTGCCGCTTTTGGAAACTTCCTATATGTGGAAATTGGCTCTCCAAATTTAAAACTTCTGATGAATCTTCTTCTTATTTTTTCTCTTCTTTTCCATTCTTGATCATGTAATTACACATAAAAATGCTTTTAATATAAATAATACACACTGAATGGTTAACAGGGAGACCTTGTCTGAATGAACTCCAGTTGATAATCCTTTCTGCCTAATCAGGAATGTCATGAGTAGCTCAACTCTACGTTCATTTTGCAAACAGAGAGAAGACTTCACAGACACTTCTCTTGGGTGCAGTGGGTGGGCTGCTGCTGTTAGACACAGTGTTTGGAATCTGTCACAGGTCTCACATCTCTAAATTCTTGCAATAACTCTTCATATGATGGGCCAAATGGTGTTTAGAAGACATAAATAGGTAAATTCTTCACATGAGGAGACTACCCAAATGGACTCTAGAGGTTCTACTTAGTAAGCCATGGAAATATCACAAGAGGCATCAGAGCACATGCCAGCACTGCCTGGCTTTTCTGGAGAAAGGGAGTCGCTGACAGCTGGAAATTACTAGGGTTGTGACCCTGGCTGCATGAGCTTCACATCTGAAGTTCAAGGTGAATCCCTGCCTGGGGCTCTATGTGAAGCCTGAATCAGATTGCAACAGAGTCCAGGCTGATGGACTAGAGTGGTATAAAGAAGTCCTCTATACACCAGGTTCTCAAGGAAGAGCTCCTGAGGCCCTGACCTCAGGCTGTTATTAACTCTGCCTCAGGGAAAGTATCAGTTGATCAGATCAGCCCAACAATCTGCCAGTACTGGACTGTACATAAAAGAAAAATATATGTGCGATACAATAGGCCCTTTCCATAAAGGACCAGATAGAGATATTTAGGTTTTCAAGGTCACGTGACTTTTATTACAACTACCCAACTGTATATTACACCTATCTATTAGGTGTTGGAGCGGCCACAGGCAATATGTGAATGAATAGTATGAATGTGCTCCAGTAAAATATCATTTATAAAAACAGGTAGCAGGTGAGATTTGATCTGTGCCTAGTAGGTGACAGTTGGTGACTCTTGTATTAAGACACTACAAATTTTGAAGCTAATTCATTATAACATAGTGCTGTCTTGATCAATCTTTTCGTTTTAATCACTATCAACATTACTGAGTGGCATCCAGCACAGAGTAGAGAGCTATACACCACATGGACTGGAGTTTCTTTTTTGTTTGGTTGGTTTGGTTTCTGTTTATTTTTGTTGTTGAGACAGGGTATCTCTGTGAAATAGCTCTGGCTGTCCTGGAAGTCACTCTACGGACTAGGCTGGCCTCGAACTCATAGAGATCCACCTGCCTCTGCCTCCAGAGTGATGGAATTAAAGGTGTGTGTTACCCCTGCCCTGCTGGACTGGTGTTTCTATATGAACACAAAACCAAGCTTCCAGCCCAAACATAGCAGAAATTCAAGGTGAGTCCCTCGCACAGAGCTGAGGGCTGTAACAGGGCTGCCTCTCCATAAAATTAGAATAAGACAAACTTTCTCCTTGATGTCCTCTTGTCTTTAAGGTGGGGTTCAATGTTCCTGACGTCCCTTGACGGTCTTCATGGTCTGGCTCCTGTCTGCCTTCACTTCCCCTTACCCTTCTACACATGTGAGTGTGGTTATACCAGGCTGAGTCCTGGAAGAGCTTTGTGATTTTTACACACGCTGCTTTCTCGGCCAACAAAGCCGCTCCCCTCCCATCCCCTTAGCATATAAACACGAAGAACTGTGTTTCCACTTGCTCTTTCCCCCAGGAATCCAACTTCTTTCCATTGTGACAAATACCTGAGAAAATAGACCTGAAGCAAGCATTTACCTTTGCTTGTGGTTTCAGTTTTCGATCTTATGATGAGCTGTGTTTCTGGGTCTGAAGTGAGACAACGTACTGAGAGAAAGGTGTGGTGGTCCGAGCCGCTCACATCGTGGTGGCCATGAAAGAGAGAGAAAAGTGGAGAAAGAGAGCGAGAGAAGAAAAAAGGAGGAGAGGAGAGAACGGAGCGGGGACGGATAAGATACCTTGAAGCACCCCCGCCCCACCGCCAGTGATGGATTCCCTCTAATGGAGTCCTACCACTGTTCCAGGGCTATTCGATCTTGGGGGAGGGGTCAACAGGTTCGTTCATTGCTGATATGGGGTGAATGTATTTACCCCTCCCAATTCCCATTGTGTTCTAGCTGTGTTATTTGTCCTCTGCCTCCAGCATTTTGACGATCATTTGTCACCAATCACCAGGCCCAGAAGCAGACTCTGAGTTGGCTCAGCAGGAAGCAGCTAGTGCGCATGCCTAGACACATTACCTGAACTTGTAATAGAGGCTTTATCAGGCTAGCTGGCTACATTCCCCCAAACACTACTTCCCAGGAATGCCAACATAATGGCTGAGGCAAACTCTATTTTGTGCTAGGCACCCATTCTAATTTCCTAAAAGATAAGTTCCATGTCTCCCCCTGCCCCCAGAATGGCAAAACTGCTATGAAATAATTAACTACTTGTCCAGTTGTCTGTGCTTGACATTGTGTACAGGGAGTGAGGGGCTGGGGGTGGGGTGAGGCAGTTTCTCAGTAGGTGCCACAGACCTCATAATCCAGTCACCTTCAATGAGTAGACTGACCAGCTGTTTGACCAAGGACCAAGGACCACAATGTCCTTTTAGATACTTCATATCCAAACTGTAACATCCTCCTGGACCTAAAGGCATAACCCTATGTGTGTATCCTCCACAAATTCAGCTCATTCCTCAGTTAGAGCACTTATCTATCACAAAGGCAGGATAAAATAGCTCTCTCCTTACCAAACAGGATAGAGATACTACATACACTGAGGAGCTCTATGGGCATGTTCACAGACCAGCCATCACTGACCTAGATATGGCCAATCATATATAACACAATAACTTGTATTTGTGTTTCCTGTAAAGAGGAAACAATTCCTTTCACCTCTGAAGCAAAACATCCTTGTTTCAATTGAGTCTGGAAGTGTTTGGGGTCAACACAGAGCAAAGTGAAACAACTCAGTTCCTAAATGGTTTGGGTTCTGCTATGAGTATCTAAAAGATACCTGAACAAAATACCACAGATTTTCAGAAAAATTCTGCGTTCAAGTGTTTCACTCCATCTTCTCCACAAACAAGCATACAATTTTAAAATCATGTGCCTCTGGTGTTGTTTCAATTGATAAATGTCCAGTTCCACTGCCTTGGTAAGGACCCCACCCACCTGCTGCCATCTCCAGTGTCTTCTCAACCTGCCCTCCTGAAACCGGCTTCCAAACAAAAGACCCAGACTCTCCCCCATGGGCATCCTGGAGGAACACATGTCTATGCCCAGCCTGCGGCTGCTCCTTTGGACCCCTTACAAGTAGGGACTCCAGACTAACACCCACAATGCCACCTACCCTTTGTGCCTGAGGAACACAAGCCCTTGTTTACCGACTGCCCTTTTTAGTCATACGAACCCGGACTGGTGCTGCTAAACAATACCCACGCCTGCAGCCTATTGAAGGCTTCCCTTCAGAAAGGACTGTGGTGAGGATATGTAAGCCAAATAAACCCTTTTTTTCTCAAGTTGCTTTTGGTTATGATGCTTATCACAGCAATAGGAAGCCAACTAAGACAGTAAGACAATGTTTAACTTTTAGGTTATGAAGTAGAGAAGCCCACAATGGAATTCTCACAATAAAAAATGTTCTGCAGGGGCAATAGTTTCCCTAGATAAATACCCCTGGAGTCAATCAGGGCAGTAAACAGACATCGTTATCATTGCCCTCGGAGTCCCTTCCATTGCCACACAGAACCCTTTCTTCACTACCCACCCACATTTCTGTGACTGACATAATCATCTGCTTGCTTCTCTCCATATTCCTATTGCATTTCCAAGCCACTCGTATTCTTAAACACTTTCGTTAGTTTCATAGGTTTTTTGTTCCTTTTTAACATCACATAACTGAAAACCACATACTACACACACTTGCTTACTTTTTAAAATGTTATCATTTTACTCTATTTTAATTTGACTATATTGCATATGTTTGTTGGACCTCTGTTCTTGGCATGGCCACTGACATTTGATTGGGTGAAGGAGGGATGATCATATTCCAGCCACAATTCCTTTATCCCCCCAGCCACACTCAATCCTGCCCCATCTGCTCATGTTCATGGGGAAGAGGAGGCTATGCTCTATAGGAGATAAAAGGCTAACTAGGGTAGAGACCCCAGTAATGCAGCTTCTGTGAATTGTCAACTAGACAGTGGTACCTGAGGTTTTCAGTGATGCAGCTGCCCAAGAGTCACCTACATTTCTGTAAGTAACCCCACACCCATGATCCTATAGAAAACCACTTGTTCATGCTCCCTATGGGTTAGTGACCACGCTTCTATAGACAACCCCTCACCCACACCCCCATAAGTAACCAAATAAACTCACTGCTTTGCCAAGCTGGACAGGATGGAATTATTTCTTTGTTGTGTCAATGTTCTATTTGGAGTGAACAGGCATTTCTTTGTGTCTCCTTAGTAAGTCACACAATATGTTTTCAGTTCCTTCATTTCGATAGGGTATTTATGAATAGGCCATTTATTTATACATTTAACTGCTGCTAATGGACATTGGGTTGTTTCAGTGTGAGTCACTTATAAGCAAAGCAATACAGGTACATATAATTCTGTTGCTTAGAAACCAGATGAAGAATTATCATTGCTATAAGGGCATGGTCAAGCTAGCACTCAGTGGTGTCAAGTTACACCTCAAATGCTGTGCTTGGAAGGTCCCATTACTCTTCATGTTTATCAGCACAGGATGCTATCAGATGTACCTTACCTTGTTTCTCCCTGCAAATTTCCCTGATTGATTAAATGTATTTTTATACATTTATAGACATTTGGAAATCATATTTTGTAAAGTGTCTTTTCACTATATCCTTTTCTTTTGTTATTTTTAGTTGTTTCCTTTCATTTGAGGTTTCCAGGTGTTATAGTTTAGATATTTGTGTTTCCCCAAAGACTTTTGTACTGGAAATTGGTTCCCAAGGCACACAATGTTGATAGGCTATGACTTCATAATTAATCCACTGATGAGTTTAAATTTAAATACATTATTGGAAGGTATAGATAGCCTAGCTGAGAGAACAGCACCCTTGGAGCATACCCTGGGAATATGGTCCTTGCCTCTAACATATTCATATCCTTCCAACATTCTCTCTCTCTCTCTCTCTCTCTCTCTCTCTCTCTCTCTCTCTCTCTCCCTCTCTCCCTCCCCCTCCCTCCCTCCCTTCCTCCCTCTCCCTCTTCCCAGCTACCATGAGGTAACTTGTTTTGCTCTTATGGCCCTCCTTGCATGGAGTTCTGTGCTGTGGGATAATTCTTTTGTACACTGTGAATATGTATTGCTTTCACTGGCTTAATAAAGAGACAACTGGCCAATATCTAGGCAGAAAGAGGTTATGGAGGAGAGTCAGACTTGGAGAGTTCTGGGAAGAAGAACAATGGAGTCACCAGCCAGATGCAGAGGAATCAGGAGATGAACATGCCATATTGAAAACAGGTACCACCACATGGTAGAACAAAGAACAGAAATATGGTTTAATTCAAGATATAAGAGCTAGTTAGTAACAAGCCTAAGCTATCAGCTGAGCATTTATAATTAATAAGTCTCTATGTGATTATTTGGAAACTGGCTGATGGGACAGAGCTGATTGGTGGGATAAAACTTTTGCCAAAAGTTCTGATTCACTTTAGCCTAAACATAATGAAGAAAAGTTGATTGTGAACTGTAGCCTATGAAATGGAGCCAAAATGAATCCTTATTCCCTTAATACCATATGTCTAGTACTTTGCTTTACAACAGTGAAAAACTAATATGCTATAGTGGTTTGAGAAATGTCCCACATAAGCTTGGGTATTTGAACATGAGGTTCCCTAGTTGCTGATGGTGCTTGGGGATGTTTAAGAGGTGTGGCCTTCCCAGAGGAAGTGTGTCACTGCAGATGGCCTTTAAGACTATAAAAATCTTGCCTACTTCCAGTTGTTTCTGTTTCATGCTTGCAGATGTGGACTCACTCCCAGCTCCTGCTAGCTTGCTGCCATGCCTCCCCACCAGGATGGATTCTTATCCCTCTGGAACCCTAAGCCAAAATAAATTCTTCCTTCCACAAGTTGTCATGGTCAAGATGTTTTATCACAACAACAGAAAGGTAACTGAGTCACATACCTTTTACTTTTTTAATAGTGCATTTGATATTTTTTAAGATGTTACTAATTTCAATATTAGATTACTAATTTTTTCAGGTGGTTGGCATTCTTGGATGCTGACAAATATTTCCTTATCAAGAGTCTATAAACATTTCTCCTAAATGGTGTACTATATGCTTAATTGGACCTGATAAATTTTATTTTAAATTTATCAAGGGAAGTATGAATTGTATTACTACCCTAGAATGATTACTCTCTCTCCCAGCAGCCTTCAAGTTCCCGTAGCAGAAGCTTGCCAATGTATACATGAAGTGTGGCAGCTCTCTCTTCTCCCGCCCTGCTTCTGGCTCTCCTCCACCTCTTCTCCCTGGCATTTGCACATACCTTCTCACTAGCTCCTACATAGCTGGAAGTTTTCCTGTGTCCTGCAGCTACTTGGTCCCAAATAAACACACAGAGACTTATATTAATTACAAACTGTTTGATCTACGGCTCAAGCTGTTATTAGCTAGCTCTTACATCTTAAATTAACCTACTTCTAATCATCTATTTATGGACACATGGTCAGTGACTCACTGGTACAATCACATCTTGCTTCTTAGGTGGGCTGGATTGTACCTCCCAGACTCTGCCTTTCTTCCCCTGTTTCTCTGTTTGGATTCCCACTTTGCTCCGCCCTGTCTTGCCATAGACCATAGCAGCTTCTTTATTAACCAATGGTAGCAACACATATTCACAACGTACAGAAAGACCATCCCACAGCACTCCCACCCTTGCCTCGTCAGCTCTACCTCTCCAGCCTTTACCCTCAGGGTTCCGCAGTTAGCCCAGCTGTTCGAGCCAGGATTTCTATTGCTGTGATGAAACACCATGATTAAAAGCAAGCTGGAGAGGAAGGAGTTTATTTGGCTGACACTTCCACATTGTAGTGTATCATTAAAGGACGACATGGCAGAAACTCAAACAGGGTAGGAACCTAGAAGCAGGAGCTGAGGCTATGGAGTGGGGGCTGCTTACTGGCTTGTTCAGTCTGCTTTCTTATAGACCTCCTGCCCACAGATGGCACCACAATGAGCTGGGCCCTCCCCATCAACTGTTAATTAAGAAAACACCCTAAAGGCTGGTCTGCAGCCCAATCTTATGCAAACATTTTCTCAATTGAGACTCCATCCTCTCTAGTGACTCCAGCTTATGTCAAATTGACATAAAATCAGCCAGTACACCAACCAACTCACAAGATCTGTCCTTCTAGAGAGAGAGGCAGAGAGTTAAAGCCCTAGGGATTCTTCTCTGGAAACTGCCGTGGCTAAGACACCCAATCTTAGCACACAGGGCTCATCCACCTCTGTTACTTGCAAGTTGTGGAAACAGGATTGGGGCTCATCTCCTTGCTTCAGAGCATACTAATCATTACTGGCCTGTCCAAGAATCCTGCTCATTTAATTTAATTTATTATTTTATTCCTTTTATCAGTTCCTTCCACTGTTATTTCCCCATCACAAAGGCTTGACTTTTTGTCTTTCACCTTTGTATTTTATTTTGTGTGAACATATTTTTCTCTTCTACAGACAATGCAAAATATAGATTTTATTCTGTGTTTCTTGCACTGTGGATGCAATGTACATGTTTGAATTTTTCAAGCGAGGTGTATGCCTGATTCATTGCAACAACCAAAGCCCCTCTAAGTGTTGTCTCACGGGGCAGAAAAAATCGAAATGAAGCTGGGACGTCTTATTGCAGTGACACATTTGGACATTTGGACAATGTCATCAAAGCAGAGAAGCTGGCCTTAAACAGACCCCCAGAGGCAATCTAAAAAGCCAGGGCTGTGCCCAACTGAACACACAGTTCTGAAAGAATCTCAGGCCTCCCAGTGACCCCTCTTGACACTGTCTTTATTTTTCCTCCAGTCCAATTCCAAGGACTCCCAAGTACACTAGAGGGTTATAGATATGACGCTGTGAAAATGTTCAAGCAAATGGAACAGCAAGTTAGTTAATAGAAACACTCTGACTTTGAAGACACAGACCCTGCTAAGAACCAATACTGCTGCTGTCCCACAGCTGTTCCTATGGCAGTGGCTCCTGAGACCTTTGGTAGTTGTAGGCATAAAACATGACCTGAGAGGCCTTGGCAGGATACAAGTAGAGTGATAGCACCAGTAGTGTGTGTGTGTGTGTGTGTGTGCGCACACACACACTTGCACATACATGCATGCACATACACACACAAACATCTGCATTTGCAGGCAGCAGACACAGGCAGCAAGGGCACAGGTGAGCAAGAGTCTCATTCTTTGCTCAATCTGCATGGAAACAGAAGTTCTCCCCACTCAACACTGGGACAAAGTGGAAAGACCCATCGACTGGCGGTCACAGCTGGCCAGTCACAGCTCCCTCCTCATTAGTGAGCTCAAAGAAGTCTAAAATTCCACAGAAGAAGGCAGGTGAGAGTAGCAGTCACCTTCATGATGCTGATGTTGAACTGTAGAATGGAGCTTCTTCTTTCTGAATTGCAGGCATCCAACAACTAGATACGGCAGAGGAAAGCCTGCTTGCTGGAGACTTGAGTCATTTGGCCCTGTTGTGCCTAAGAACAGTTAGTACAGGGAAAGAGAAGCAGAGGGCTGCCTTGCCTTTGGAAGATACTGTTGGTGGCACGGGACAGTCAGTCTGGATGTTCTCCAGCCGAAACGAAAATGGAAAGAAAGAAAAAATAATAAAGGAAATAGGGGGAAAAGTGTCAGACATTTGCTCACCAGTACTTTTGAAAGGCCTAAATGAGAATCTTCTAGATGGGTGGAAGAGAAATAAAAAGATGAAGTTGAAAAGCACCCTTCCAAACAACTTTCATGATGCTCGTGAGCAATTCTGGCCATTGATCTGAGGTCCAAATGGAAGGAAACCACACTGGATTTCTTCTCTCTATCAGTTGACATGGAGACACTTTGGGATCTTAACCCATATTTTGGCAACTCTGCTGATGAGACTTCAACAGTGTAAGTCTTCCAGGTGGGCATGAGACATTCCTACTTCTTAGCTCTACTGTGACACATGCCCATGGTGGCCAAATGCCTGCTGGCTATAGTTGTGGCCATGGCTATAGAAAAAGAATGCTCCTGTGTTCTAATTGGTTTCTGACCTGGACTTTCAGGCCTTCTCCTGAGGTTCTGACCCACTGACAAGCAACCCTGCAGTCCCACAGAGGCACACAGATGCTTACACTAATTTTCTGATGGACCTAAGGCCCAGGCATATAACTTGGTAACTCCTTAATCTTAACTCAACCCATGAGTCTGTTCAGCCATGAGGTCCGTCTCCTCATTGTATCTCTGTCGCATCCTGGTGGTGTCTATACCTGTTCTGAGATATTCCCAAAGTTATCTAAGTCTGGTAGCCCCACCCACACTTCCTGTCTGCCTCTGGCCAATCAGCGTGGGTTTTTGTTTTGTTTTGTTTTGTTATTAAACCAGTAGGTGAGACAATTATTTACAATGGAGCATTGAAACAGTTAAAGAAACTCCTTTGCCTAGTTAGAAGTCTAGTTTGAACTACTGTGATCCCCAGACATCCAGCAAAGAGAAGCCTCCACTGTGACCTGTCTATGAAAGACTCAGATGTACACCCCCTCAATTCTCAAAAGCCTGGGAAATTTTTTCACAGGAGATGGAAAAATGATAAGAGTCAATCAGCAGCTGTAGCCACCACAGCAGCCACATCGTAGAAGGAGGGTGGGGGAACATTAGCAATTAACCAGCACAAGCCAAGGAAAGAAGCCTTGAAGATTGTACTGCAATAGAAAGCAGTGAAATAGCATGCGGCTCTTGGCTAGCTGGAGATATGTGAGCTTTGTTTTCTTCTTAATTTCCTTTGATTTCAGGCTGAAGTGCTTGAGGGAAGGGTGGAAGGGAGAAGATCCAAGTAAATGTGGATGGATTCCCTTGGAGAAGAAAGACAGGCGAGCTCACAGGTGAAAACAGAAGCTCACACAAGCAAGTGGGCAGCCAGGGTAGGGAAAGTGAAGGCAGCATGTTTTGCCAGGGTGACTGCAAAGACAGCCATTTTCTGAACCATTTCCCCTTTGGGGAAATCACAGCGGCACTGTAAGTAGCCATTGGGGCTTAGGGCTGTGACACAGTGAAAAAACACTTGTGCAGCAAGAATATGGCCTTGGGATCAATCTTCTGCATTTCCTACTCTCCAAATAGCCACTGGGAAAAGCAGATAAGGGTCCCGGGAGAGCATAACATCCAGGAAAGGGGTTATAAAGAAGGGTGACAGTGTCACACTGATGAGTGATGGGGAGCTGATGGTGTAAGCACAGAGGCTGTAGGAAGGACAAGGGGAACTAGACTATATAGGGCATTTTAGGTGGCGTGTGACCCTTTGAAGGTCCCACATTTGATCTGGGGTAAGAACCTGGTAAGACTTGTTCCCACATAAGGAAGTCCATCACCTTTATCATGGTTACAAAACTTAGCATCTGACAACTGAAACTTCTACACCAAGTTCCAACTGGAGCATTGAAAACGGTTATGTCTGCCAAAGAGCTGGGGGAGGAAGATGTGGGACTATCGTCCAATTCTGTATGTAATGGCAGAGGTCACTGAGCCCAGCCAGGTGCAGATAGTGGCAGGGGGGATTCTTAGTAGGTATTCCCTTCTGATCCGTTTCACTTCTAGATGGGAAGGCAGGGAGGGAAAAGGCTGGGTGGATCTTCTGCTGTTGCCACCCTCCTAGGGATGAGTTGCGGACTACTATGGGTGCTAGGCAAGGCATCTCTTACCAGAGTCTCAGGACACTCAAATGCTGGATTCAAGCATGAAAGAAGGAGCCCCTGAGGATGGAGATCGTGGGGGGGGGGGAACGGGGGGGGGGTGCCCTTGGTTACTGTCACATGCTATCTGGATTCTAGCTAAGCCTTTCCTGCTATTGTACTTTCCCCGCCATAATGAGCACAAATCCCTTTCAAACCAAAATGAATCTTTTCTTCTTAAGTTGTCCGTCACAGGAAAAAATAGTAATAGCTAAGGAGGAAAATGAAAGGCAGACAGAAAGCGAGCATATGCTGCTGGGGAGAAGGGGGAAGGGGCTGTCTGGACCTCCAGGGTATGGAGGACAAAGATGCTGGCTCCTGGTCACAAACTCAGATGTTTCTCCCAGTGCACCCTGGGAATCACCAAGCAGAAGCAGCATCAAGCTGTGCTGGAAGAAAATCCAGGAGGGCAGAGGCTATTTGCCCCGCTCTTGGCCCAAACAGAACTGAGCTACAGAGGCCCACAGCGGAACGTACACTGGCCACCCTTCAGGCAAGTCACTTAATTTCTCTAGGCCTCAACTTCCTCTTCCGCTATACTGAGTTTTCAAGTCTTGCTCCACAGTCGTTCTGGCTTCGAGGAACACTGGTGGTCTATAGCGCCCCCTGGTGTGAGGTTCTGAAAAATCTTTCTTCTGTGTTTACATAGCTTATATGGATGCTGGATACCGTAAAGCCACTCCATTCCTTCAGGCTAGTGCAAGAATCTTGCAGTTTTATTATCTTAATCTGAAAGAAAAACAAACAAGCAAACAAACAGCTCACGAGGTTGGTTCTAGATGGAGTAATTCACAAGTAAGAACACCTGCCACGGTACATCACTTGCAAGCCGAGCACGGGTTGGGTCCACCTCCCACTCATCCCTAGGCCTCCCCGGGGGGTTGGAAGGCCAGGAGGTGATAAAAGCAGCCAACCTGGTATCCTAGTTTGGTTTCTGCGCTCTTATAAATGCCATGATTGACAGCAGGGGTTGGGGGTGTTATTTGGCTTACATGGCCACATCACAGTCCATCACTGGAGAAAGTCAGGGCAGGAACTCAAGCGGGGACCTAGAAGCAAAAACTGAAGCAGAGTCAAGAAGGAACACTGCTTAATGTCTTCCTCTCCATGGCTAGTCCGATTGCTTTCCAGGACCACATGGGCCAGGATAGCACCAATCACAGTGAGCCTGAGCTCGCCCACATGAATTATTAATTAGGAAACTACCCCCACAGACATGACCACGGGCCATTTTAATAAAAACAATTCCCCAGCTGGCGTTCTGTCCTAGGTGACTCTAGATTGAGTCAAGTTTAACCAAAACCAAACCTGTGGCTTTTAAATACAAATACAGTAGTTGTAAACTTGGACTTGTGTTTAATGTTGTAAACTTGGATTTTTATCATCCCGAAAGATCAGCCTTTACCTCCCACACACCCTAGCACCCAGTGCACACCCCTATCCCAAAGCTCCCCTCCCAGTGAGGTACAGTGTCAATGAGCATCAGGAAGAATGTTCAGTGAGAAGGCACAGATGTCATAAGTGGGAGATGAACTTAACCAAGCCCGAAGCTTCCAGAAAATGAGCTTCTAGGAGAAGAGGTGGATCTGAGAATAAGAAGGCGAAGGGAAAGAGGGGTACAGCAGGCTCTCCTGGGAGAAGTGGATTCTTCGGGGAAGCTACCTCAGAGGGTCCTGGTGATGTCTTTCCTGCTGGGAAGCTCCAGTTCTTCACAGACACATGGATGGCCAGTCAGCAGTTGGATTTCCAACTGCTGTGAGCATGTGAGCCATCCATGTAAAGCCTTAGAAGTCCCCACCTGAGAGAACTCTATTTATAGTAACCTGAATTCCAAATCTCACTAGCTAGGCTGAAGCCTGAGCAGGAGGAGCAGGTAGGGAGCACCTTTACCAGGGATGAGGGTGAGCATTTGAGGTTGCACCACAGGGACCTATCCCTTGCAGCTGCCTCTGCCTTGTTATTCTCAGAAGATGCACATCGGAGACGTGCAGGAGATTCCCCCCTTCCAGTGGCCACATTCCCTCGAAATGGTCTCGTGTGGATCGATACATCCTTGGAGAATCAAGAATTGTGGCGACATGGTTCAGAAAGTGATAAGGAGTTGGTGAGATGGTTCAGCTGTCTAACAATGCAAGCCCAGGTTCAATCCCCAGAACCCTCATAGAATGAGCCAATTCCTGGGCTGGAGAGATGGCTCAATCATTAAAGGCTAGGCTCATAACCAAAAAGATAAGAGAGAGCCTATTCCAACTGTCCTCTGGCATCCACAAGCATGTCATAGCACTTCCTCCATAGTACTCACACATCATCATCACAACCACCACCATCACCACACACACTATCAACATCTAATAAATAAAGTAAGTGCAAAATGTTCTAACACTTGGAACACATTCCTACTTGCTCCCCTTGGGACATTTCATTTCCTGGGTTCCTTCCTCAAGTGTCCCATGTGAGAGCAGAGAACAAGGTAGCTTTGAGGGGTCTCTCTTCCTCCCTCACCCCAGGAGGAAGGACCCCTTCTACCATGCTCAGAGTGGTCTGAAAGGAGACCAGGGCATGCAGGGTCCTCAGGTCAGCCAGCACTACTACTTCCTGGACAACAAAGGCCAGAGTGAGTGAGGAGAGGAGCTGGAGGTTGGCCAGTTTCTCCTTATGACCCCAGAGCTGTGGAGAAGGGACTGGGGGATCTTCCCCACCCCCAGGAATATCCAGAACACCTGGTTTGATGACCTCATCAATGTTATTTACTACACAGACTGACCCAGAGTACAGTACACTCCAGAAAAGCAGGTCAGTGAAGGGAGAACTCAGGAAGGATGCTAGGAAAGCTTGCTGTATCCGAGTCTGCTTTAATGAGGGTAGGTGAGAATTCACACTATAAACATTAGGTCTGCGCTGATACCAGGGGAAAGCTGAGAACTGGGAGTGGCTGATGGCATAAGGGGGCTAGTGACTGAAGGTGCACAGCCTGTTTGAGGATCACCTGACCAAATGCATCAGCACATGATTAAGGGCAGCCATGTATGCAGTCTCTAGTGAGGCCAAGATCCATCTGGATTCTCCCTCAGCCCCTCTCCCTATAATGTGGTCACTTTATGGTCCATGTTTTGTTAACCCTAACCCTTCTGCTCTTCCGGTGATGGCTGCCATTTTGTCAGCCATTAACTGAGGGAAGTATCTTCAAGGACAAACTAATATTAATATACCTTCAAAAGGGCCAACCTTTTCTCAACTAAAATTTTATGATACTCCCTGAACTTTCCAAGGGGCATTTTTGTCCATCAATTTAATCTTTTAAACACGTGCTCCATGACCTTAAATTTGGCATGCTTGGAAATTACACCTTAACTGAGCATACTTAGGCACATAATAACTGCCATACGAGTATGTTTTAGGCTCTATGGTAGCTTCGATGTATTTGGCCCCCATAAGCCTATAGGAAATGGTACTATTAGGGGGAGTGGCCTTGTTGGAGAGAGTGTATCACTATGGGGGGTGGGCTTTGAGGTTTCCTTTTCTCAGAATACAGCCCAATGTGTTTCAGTAGACTTCCTGTTGCTGAAAGATATAGGACTCTCCATTACTCCAGCACCACATGCCTGCAGGCAGCCATGCTCCCTGTCATGAGGATAATGGACTGAACCTCTGAAACTTTAAGTTAGCCTCAATTAAATGTTTCCTTTATAAGGTTTGCTGTGTCGTGGTGTTTCTTCACCATGTTTCTTCTAAGACTGGCTCCCTGGATAAACCCATGCTTCCTTTGTTTGAGGAGGATGTTGAAGTTAAGAGAACACCTTCTTGTCCCATCCCCATTTTGTGTCTGCTTGAATACTTCTCAGCCTTCTACCCACTCACAGCCACCTTAAGAACAGACACATTTGGGATTCCCATTACCCTGACCATGGTCTATAGGTATTAACCAAAATATTTAATGTGTATACTCATTTAAAATTGTTATGTTTGTCTTTCTTTTGTAAATGACCCTCAGTCTCTTCTGCTACAGGTAGTAAATCTTCCTCTGTTCATTCATGTCTTGACTGTGCTTCTTTTGATTTTACACTCACCACCAGCCAGGGCTCAGCTCCTATCTGGAAAGAAAAGCTTGGAACCAAAGAAGATGCTCAAAAGTCCATGACATATCCTCAAGCATAGTACCCAAGTGTCAGATTCCTGTTACTGAACTCAACTGAGAAGACAAACAATCAGAACTGAAGAAGATGTGTCTCCATGGCTTCTTCCTGGTGGTGTTTCCTATCACTACCCCATCAGGAAATCCACAGAGAGTTCTCAATCCATCCTCCAGACTGGCTTCCCTGTCCTAGCAGGTCACTCCATTATCAGTGCAAACATGGCAGGGCTCACAAGACATGCCTGAATGATGCTTTCTGATCACTGTCTTAAGTCACTGATCTATTGCTGTGAAAAGACACCTTGACCAATGCAACACTTACAAAAGAAAAATATTTAATTGGAGGCTTGCTTACAATTTCAAGGGACTATCCCATTATCGTTGTCATAGGGAGCATGGCAGCTCCCAGGTAGGCATGACACTGGAGACAAGAGTTTTACAATGTAATCCATAGGCAGCAGGAAGAGAAAGAGACATCGGGCCTGGCATGAGCTTTTAAAACTTCAAAGCCCACCCCCAGTGACACACTTCCTCCAATAAGGCCACGCCTACTCCAACAAGGCCATGCCTTCTAATCCTACTATAGTCCTTTCAAAGAGTTTCACTCCCTGGTGAATAAACATTCAAATAGACGAGCCTACAGGGACCATTCTTATTCAAACCACCACATCCCACTCCCTGAGCCCCCTAAACTTGTAGCCAGATCAGAATGCAAAAATGCATTTCGTCCAACTTCAAAAGACCCCACAATCTTTTGGTCGGTCTCATCTGAAAACAGCCCCTGCTCCCAGTGCAGCCTCACATGCTTTCTTTCTAGCAGCATCCCACAGTCCTCCAGAAGACTGAAGTGAAAGTCACATTGCTCCATGACCTGAGCATTTCAGTTGCAAGAGTATGCTAAGCACCACCCACATTTTTGTTGTTATCTTATTTTTTGCCTATAAGCAAATACTATTCTTATCTCTACTTTCCACTTCTTTTGTTTGTTTAGCTAGAATCTTGGTGTATAGCCAAGGTTGGATTCAATCCCACATTCCTCCAGCCTTCCAAGTGCCAGGATTGTAGGCTTGGGTCACTACCCCTATTTCGAAGGGAAACAAACCCTTTCCTCCCCAAGTTGCTTTTGGTCCTGGCTTGTCTTGGGGTTATTATTGCTGTAACACAGCACCACAATCAAAATCAACTTGAGGACCAAGAGTTTATTTGGCTCATGTCTTCTGATCCTAGTCCAGAGAAGGAAACTAAGGCAGGAACGGAGGAGGCGAGGAACCTGGAGGAGAAGGTAGCTCAGATGCCTGAGGCCAAGGAGGGAGCTGCTCACTGCTTTGCTTCCTCTGCTGGCTCAGCTGCTTTCTTAAAGGGCCAGGACCACAACTCAGGCAAAACATTGCCCATAGTGGACTAGGCTCTCCCATAGGCTTGCCCACACCCCATCCTATGGAAGCAATATTTCAGCTGAGGTTCCTTTCCCTCAAATGACTATAGTCTGTGTCACACTGACATAAAGCTGGCAAGCAGAGTGTTTATCACACAGTAGAAGCCCCCACTATGACAGTGATGGTCTGGTAATACACTGAAAAACAAGGTAAGTCTCTTCCTTTAAGAAACTCATGGCTGGGTAGAGATGGCTCCTCTGTTAAGAACACCCTCCTCTTGGTTCAGTATTCACTTAGCAGCTCACAGCTGTCTATAGCTGCATTTCCAGTGGATCTAATGGCTTCTTCCAGCCTCTGTGGGCACCAGGTACACACGTGCTGCACAAACATACATGCAGACAATCACCCATATACACATGATAAAGCTATCATTAAAAATAAGACTCATTTTATTTTTATTTAATTTATTTACTTATTTTACATCTTGCCTGCATTTCCCTCTTCCTCTTCTCCTCCCATTTCCTTCCTCTACCTCCCTCTGCCTCATTCACTTCTCCTCTATAAATATATATATATATATGTGTGTGTGTGTGTGTGTGTATACACATATAAGAAATCTACACATCTATCAGGCATAGTGGTATAATGTGGGTCAGGAGGTGAATGTGGGAGGATCAGGAGTTGAAAACTAGCCTTAGCTACCTAAGACTCTGTCAAAAACAAAACAAGTCAAATCCTCTTTTTATTTAGGCACAAGACCTTGGTGAAGTTTTTAGAAAGCATATGTCAACATGTTGTGTTCATGCTCTAACACGGGTGAGTGTAAGTCACAATGACTGAGATCCAGAGAAAGCTAATAAATCATGTTGGGGGTGGGCTGGAGCAAAGTGTGGACCTTAATCTTAGGCTTCAGATTTAACAGCTTCAAAGCAAATGTGGCATATATGCAAATGTACTACAGAAGATGTGGCAATTTGAGAAGGTTCAAATATTTAGCAAGGCAAAAACATAGAAAGAATCCAGGTAAAAGATTAAGGTGGTAAGGCCCTGTTCCTTCTTCTGCATCATCAGCAGGATTGGATTTAGAATCCCCTAGGGACTCACACCTCTGAGTGTGTCTGTGAGGGCATTTCCAGAGAAGAGTAACATAGAACCCAAGACCTGTGTGGGTGCCCCCATCTCATGTACTGAAAGTCCAGATTAAATAAGAGGGGGAAAAAACCAGATGAACATCAGCATCCATCCCCCATTGCTTCTTTATCAGATACGTGAGCAGCCTTACACCCTGCGCCAGGGACAGGAGTTGTCCTGCTCACATACCTTCCCTGATGTGAGGAACTACACAGTCAAAACATGAAGCAAGTGAATCTTTCCTTCCTTGAGATGCTTCTTGCCAGGTATTTGGGCAGAATGACTAGAAAAGTAGCAAACTCCAGTACTTTCAGGATCATAGAATTAGAAGAACGAGAAAAAAATTAGCTCCAGCAGAGGAAACCACTGAGAATTTGGACTAATCCATTTGAAGATATGAGTCTATCCCTGAACCAATTCTCGTGGCTAGTGAGTGAAGAATCCAAATTTTCTATCTCAGATGGATCCCTCAAGATATGGAATAGATGTTTTCATTAATAGCTAGGGTCAGACAGAGTAAGTGAAGAGATTGGCAGGGGGGCCTGTAATCAGCAGTAAGAAAATTGGTTGCTTTTCCAGAGGACCCAGGTTGGCTCCCAGCACTTTCCATCTGCAGCCCCAGCCCTGGACCAAAGGCCCACTCCTGGCCTCCTCAGCACTGCAAACAAACACCCAAAGACACATCTGCAGGCGTGACACCTGTGGGCTGCTCTCTATTGTCCATTTGTCTACATCTGGAATTAACTAAAACTCAAAAATGGAGCACACCTGTGAGAGATTTTTGCTTAATTTGAAGATATTTGCTTAATTTGAAAAATCTCCTTCTGGAATCTGAATCTTTGAATCAGATCTTCTGATTTATATAGTCTTTATATATAAAAGGAAAGGCACTTCTTTAATCTGGACCTCGCCTTCTGCTAGGAGCATATATAAAGACAGGGGAGAAGGGAGCTTTTGCTCTTTGCCTGCTTGCTCTTACCTTGCTAGCAAGTCCACTCCTTCACTGGCATTAGAGACTACTTCTTCGGGATTCTGGCATATACTGAAGACCAGCTGACTCTAGAGAACCCTGACTAATACAACTCCTATTTACATAAAAATAAAATAAGCAAGATATTGCAGAGAAAGGATAGGTCTTTTGTCATCCCATTCCTTAGTTATTCACCAAACCAGTCCACTTGATATGACACAGCTATTTTATTTACACATTCCAAAAGAGAATCAATTAAATGTCATGACATTATTGTGTCCAGTCCCAAGTCCATGCCATTTCAATTTCAAGTCTTTTTACTTCATAAGCACATAACCTATACTCAATAGGTTATGCATAAATAAGTCCTGCAACCCAACCTTCAACAAGTACAAGTGAGGTAGGAAAACACAAACAACCTGAACAAACGTCACCCAGCGAAGGAAAAAAAAAGTCAATGAGCAGCAGCTATCACCCAGGAGCAGGGGAGGTGGGAAGTTCTCCTCTTGGTGAGGAAGCAGAATTATAGTCATCTAGTATGGCTGCCAGAAGCCCTGCCCACTGGATAAATAAATGTCTTCTTTTACAGTGCCCTCACTGGCAAAGCCTGAATGTATATAGAAGAATAGTTCCTTCTAGAGACCAGACTTCTTTAGTAGACCGTAATGCAAACTCCAATTGGTCTTAGTAGTAAAAGCCTGGAGACAGATAGAGGGTACATGCTGAAATATCAGAGAAGTAAAGGAGCCAGCCGTTAGAGAGACTTTTCACCTCTACCAAATCCTGAGGCAAAGGGGCTGAGATCCTGCCTCCACCCACCTTATATTCCTGTCTCCACCTCCCACGTGCTGAGATTAAAGGTGTGAGCCTCCACTACCTGGCTCTGTTTCTCTTTAGACTGGATCAATCTCCTGTAGCCCAGGGTGGCCTTGAATTCCTGATCTTCCTGCTTCTCCTCCCAAATGCTAGGATTTAAAGTATGTGTCACCACTGCCTGACTCTATGGTTACCTAGTGACAAGCTCCACACTCTGATCTCCAGGCAAATTTTATTTGTTAGAGCATAAACAAAACATCACCACAGTAGACTACTTGTGGTTGACTCAGTTTATGAGAGGCAAAATCCAGGTCTGCATTTGAGGCTGACATAATATAAGAACTCCCTTGTCTACCCTAGAAATTTCACTGATAATCAAGTCCCTTAAATATTTAGTAGGTATCAGAACTTTTGGGTAAGTCCTGGGAATTGAATTTAGGCCACCAGGCTTGGCCACAAGCCCCTCTACCCTATGAGCCATTTAGGCAGCCTCTGAGTATACCCTTTAAAAATCTAATTTGACTCAAAAGTCCTTCCTTTTGTCTTATTTTTAGAAACATGAAATAACTCGCAGTTCTATGAAATGTAGCATTTAATTGAACTTTAAAATTTAAAATCTTTTTCAAGGCTGCTAGACAATGATGAACTTTATAGATAGATTGCCTTGAAATTGAGGTCCTTCATAGAATGTTAGATAATGCTAAGCACCAGGAAGAAAAATGAAGGCAAAGAAAGGAATATAACCAAGAGGGGCAGCTTTATAAAGGAGTCCCTGAAAGTGATGTTTGAATAAAGACCTAGATGAGGTTGTGGCATTTGAAGGATAATGGCCCCACGGGCTCCCGCGTTTGAACACTTTAGCCCCAGTTTCTTTCTACTAACTGGATTAGAAGGTGTGACTTTGTTGGATGAAGGCATGTCACTAGGGGTGGACTCTGAGGTTACAAAAGCCCTTGCCAGGTCCAGCCAACTCCTACCTCCAACTTGCTGAGATGTGGGCTCCAGCCGGTGCCTGTCTGTCTGCTGCCATGGTCCCCACCATAACAGTCATGGGCTCACCTATGAAAAATGTAAGCAAGCCCCCAGTTAAATGCTTTCTTTTATAAGTTGTTTTCATCATGGTGTCTCTTCACAGCAGTAGGAAAGTAACTAATACAAGGTAAAGTTATCAAAACGAAGATATCTGAGGGGAGATATTCCAAAGACAGCAAATGAGATTATCCTGATACTGACTGATATCAGCCTCACCTAATTGAGAAATAACAAGGTGAACATGAGTGAAATAAAGTGGTTGCACATGCAGGAGAAAGGAGATACATAGTTAGGTTTTTTTTTTTTAAAAAAAAAAAAAAAACAATCCTTATTTGGGGACATTTAGGCTATTTGTAATATTTTTATTTTACGGATTTATAGTTAACACTTCAAAATTATTTCTTGTATAATATAGCCTGGGTGGAGGGAGAGCTCTGGTGAGGAAACAGTTCCCCAGGCATGAGTGACTTGCAGAAGGTGGAAACCTCCCTCCTTCCGTCCTGAGTCTGCCTGTTTGCTGAGCTGAGCTCATCATCTGGGAGACAACTTCCGCCCAGACTGACATCGTTGTTGGAGAGGAGAAGGTGCCAACGTGGCCGCACCCAGGCAGGCTGCGCTTCCGGAGAAAATGGACCAAAGGAATACAAGGCTGCTCTGAAGAAGGAGAAGCGGAGGAACCGACGGCAGGAGCTCGCCACTCGACTGGGAGATGCAGAACTGTCCCAGAAAGAGGAGGAGGAGGAGGAAGAGGAGGAGGAGGAGGAGGAGGAGGAGGAGGAGGAAGATGCTTTTGCTGAAGCAAAACGATTAGAAGAAGAAAGGCTGATGGAGGAAAAGAGGCAAAAATTACATGAAGAATGGCTACTGAGGGAGGAGAAAGCACAAGAAGAATTCAGGGCAAAGAAGAAAGAAGACGAGGCAGCTCAGAAACGGAAGGAAGAACAGGAGAGAAAGTTAAAGGCAGAGTGGGGAGAGCAGCAGAGGAAAGAGTGAGTGGAGCAGAGACTACCAGAGAGGAGGGAACGAGAGGAAGCTGTGCAGAAGATGCTGGATCGGGCTGCAAACGAGCTGGAAAACGAGGTCACTTGGGGGAGCCAAGCACCTCCCATGGATGTAAGGGTTCTGGAGAAAGATCGAGTCTATTGTCCATTCTACAGTAAGACGGGAGCCTGCAGATTTGGAGACAGGTGCTCACGGAAACACAACTTCTCGGCATCAAGTCCCACCTTGCTTATCTAGAGCATGTTTACGACGTTTGGGATGGAGCAGTGCAGGAGGGATGACTATGACCCTGATGCACGTCTGGAATACAGTGAAGAACAGACCTACCAGCAGTTCCTGGACTTCTATCACCATGTCCTGGCAGAGTTCAAGACCGTGGGGAAAGTGATTCTGTTTAAGGTCAGCTGCAACTTCGAGCCTCATCTGAGAGGCTATATCTATGTCCAGTACCAGCCGGAAGAACCCTGTCAAGCAGCCTTTTCTCTTTTCAATGGATGATGGTATGCAGGACGACAGCTTTAGTGCGAATTCTGCCCAGTGAGCCGGTGGAAAATGGCAATTTGTGGCTTATTTGAAGTTCAGCAATGTCCAAGATGAAAACGCTCCAACTTTCTTCATGTGTTCAGATATCCCAACAACGAATTTAGGGAAGCTAATAGAGACATCTACCTGTCTCCCGATTGGACTAGCTCTTCCTTCGGTAAGAATTTAGAGAGGAGGAAAAGGGACTCGCCCCAATGATGAACACTATGACAGGTCAAGAAGACGAAGGGGCCTGAGTCCAGACCTCTCCTACAAGAGAATCAGTGACTCCGATGAGAAGAGCAGTGGCAGTCACAGGGGGAAGAAGTGTCACAAACACCCGACAAGAAGTCCTGAGAGACGAAGTTCACCAAGCAGAGGAAGAAGAAGGGATCACAGTCCAGGTCCCTGGAGACAGAGCTGGAGGAGCAGCTGGAGTCGGAGCCGCAGCTCATCAAAGTCCAGAAGCCACGGCAGGAGGAAGTCAGGTAAGAGACAAAATCACCATAGTCTCAAGTGTAATTACACTTGGTTATTTTTAAATATCTGTCTTTTTATGGCAGCTGCTCATATGTATATTTTGACAAGGCTAGTCAAACACTACTGTACAAATCATATTTTTTATAAATTGTGTATATATAATAATATTAAATACGTGTAATCCTAACTTTGAGAGCATCAGTTAACACTGGAGTAACGCTTTAGTATTTGGGGAAGGAGTTATCTGTGTGTGTGTGTGTGTGTGTGTGTGTATGAAAGAGAGAGAGAGAGAGAGAGGGTATGGAGGTCAGAGGGCAGACAGTTTACAGGGGTCAGTGAGGTAGTGAGATCCAGGGACTGATCTAAAGTCACAGGCTTTCACTCCATGTATGTTCTCCCTCCGAGCCATCTTGACAGCCCACCTTTATTCTTGTTAAGTGTCCATACTCTTTATTTTTGCTTTATGCATATGGATATTTTGCCCACATGTATTTGTATGCACCACTGTGTGCCTGGTGACCATGGAGGCCAGAAGCTGGTGTCAGACCCCCTGGACTGGAGCGTCAGAGGGTCGTGAGCTGCCATTTGGTTGCTGAGAATCCAAACTGGGTCCTCTAGAAGAGTAGTCAGTGCTCTTAACTCCTGAACCATCTCTCCAGCCCAACATACTTTACTTTTTAACTCAAGTCCCATATGGCTTTAATGTTTTTTACTCAATTGTCTGATTCTTCAGCCCCATAATTCTTATTTTTATTCACTACATAGAGAATACATCTGTATTTACTTGACAACATTCCTATTGCTGGATTTTTAAAGATGACCCTCTTAGATTTCCTTAACAATTTCCACATATTTTTGATCAATTTCTTGGAATAAACTATATCAAAAAAGCAGTCCAAATTACCCTCCAGACTACAAAAAAAAAGCCACCTTACAGCACAAAGTTATCTTGATCTTTACCAGTTTGGCAAGTTTTAGGTATCTATATTCTTGATTTTATTATCAATATTTTTTCTACTTAATGGCCATTCTTTGTTTGTTCTTTTAAAATATATATATTTCTGTATGTAAAAGTTGAAATTTTTGGCTCTCAAACTTATTTCCTGTTTCAAAGTGTTGAAATACCCATTTCTATACTCCCTTCCCATATCTACAGTTCCTTCACTGGGGGGCTTCAAATGTGTGCTGTGAAAGTTCTCTGTATGCAAATATTTTGTCATTTCTCAGGAGATTAGAGTCACTGTTGACTCCACGCACCGTTAAAACAGTCCTGTTGTAATAATCACAGACAAGTGGTCAGCAAAGAGAACTGAATGTAGGATCATGTATATGGTCCCCAGCTTTCCCAGGATGCTCTCCTCTCAAAGACTTTCACTGCCATACTCTGGACCTCAAAATTCAAGGACATTTGAAAATTCATTCAAGATGCATCCAAGTGGTATGAAGTAGCTACTGCCAGTAATCCCTGATCTTGGGAAGCCAATGCCATCTGGGGCTGGAGGGAGACCCTGCCTCATTTTTTTTAAAGGCACAAAATGTTGAAAAATACAACTTTTTTTTCAATTCTAAATGCCTGCTTCATCCTAAAAATGATAAATTTCTAGACTCACTGGGTTCATTAATGCTGAATAGTTTTAAGTAAGTTTGATATTTTTTTAAAAAAAAACTATTCCAACTTCAGCCAAGATTATGTAAAGATTGTTTTGTATGTGTGATGCTGGGGCTTCAAACATGGTAGACAAGGGCATTATCACTAAGGTACATTCCAGTTCTAAAGCTGAATACTCTTACATCATGATGCAAAAGGAAAGAAAATCTATCTTCTTGGGCCAGACAACTGATCAAGTGATGACTTTCCCCCAAATGTCAATTGACCAGGAATGCAGGGGAGTTTAGAAAACCTGCCTGGGTCATTACCCTGATAGTGACATTGAGCTTACACTTACTATAGTGAATGGATGCCTGTGTGTGTCTGTGACAAACTATGCCCCAACTCCACATTACTGACAGAAGCTCACAGGCTTTATAGTGAACAGCTGCAGTCACAAAAGCCCCTCAGACCTACAGATGTCTGTTTTCAACTTAATTTGCTGAGAATCCTCTCCTTGTTCTTAAATATCTCAGGCTTAGAGGGCAACAATTTCCATTTGCAGTAGCAGAAGGCCATGGCCATACTACACTGTAACTGGAGGTTTTGACTTGGTACTTACAATAGGCGGCACAGTCAGCAAATATTAGTCTGTTCCTTGTGCTGGCACTCCCTCCACGTGGGAGGTGAGGATTCGTCATTTGGATCTCATTTGAGTATCTGGAGTAATCTGAGTTGCCAAATCAAATAGCATATAAAAGGCAACTGCATCAAGGTTTTAAACGTGGCATTTATTAATTGAAAATAAATGTTAGTTTTTATAAAAGAGAATGAAAGAAAAGAAGGAAGAAAAGAGGACACCTATAAATAAAGATCTTAGATTATATGGATTAAGGCTTTTCATTCATAATGTTGAGTTGATTTCTTAAAATACTATTTAAAATACTGTATATTTTCAACTTTTACAACAACAAGGTTTGAACATTATTTCTTCAGCACTGTTAAGCATTATCTCTGTCAAAGTGATGTGTAGCATACAGCAAGAGCTTTCTCACATACTTCTTTTGTTAGTGTTTAGGATATGTTGACTCAAATCCAATCCACGTACACAAGACTCAAATATGCCACCCAAAAGCTGTCTCTTTACTTGAGAATTATTTTAACTGTATTAAGAAATTGTGGACACTGGAGACACTCTGAGAAACTGGCATTTTAAAAAGACATTTTTCATTGTTTATATCAAGTTTAGGCTGCCATGTTGTTGGGAAAATAACAATAGCAATAGACATGTGTTTACTCCAGGGACCATGGGACCTGCGAGGACGGAGCAGATAAATGAGTTGGACTACAGCCTCATGCAATAGCCAACTGTATTCAGAGCATCAGTTTACACTGTGAGGGTAAGAGGAGTCAATGAGTGAAGTGTGCAATCACAGGGACAAGCCAAGCATGGCAAAAATGTGTTTTTCTGTAGAGGCTTAAAAACAAATAACAAAAGCCAGTTGTAATGAATAATCGTAATAATTTTTATATGTTATACCTGGGAGGGGCATGAAAACACATTTCCAGAACAATTCCATGTTTTGAAGAAACTGAGGTCACAAGACTCTTATTTTCTTGGAATTTTTTCACATGAGCTTGGAATTCTCCTCATAGGACTTCATTCTTGGACCATGTTTTATAGATGTGCTGTCCTGAAGGAGAGATTACCTCACAGGGCCCCACCTCTCAACAAAGAACTGCAGGGAATTTGGCTGAGTGAGGAACAATCAGTTGTGCCCAGGGATAAGCCTTCAAAGTGGTTATCCAATTCCAAGTGGCCATTCTTGAGATCATATACATACAAGGAACATGAAACAGACTAAGCGGCTGTATTTATATATCTAGGCATTTACACATATATGTAATTAAAGAGAAAGAGACCATGAATCTTTGAGGGAGTGAGGTAGGGTGCAAGGAATGGATGGGAGGGAGGAAAGAGAAGTGGGAAATATGAGAATATTGTGTCTTAATTTTAACAATAGAAATATACATATTTAACTTTTGAAAAAGATATTTCATCTTTGACCTTTACCAAAAATGTCAACCCTATGAATATAATCAGTGTGTTAAAGTCATCCTCAAATAAACAAAAATAAATAAATAAAAAGCACATACTTAAAATCAGTATGACTATAATCAGTTTAGTAAATACTTTTAATTAATCAGTAATTTTCAAAATTATGTGAAAAAATTATATTGATAAGACAACCTATGTATGTATCTATATTTATATATATTCAGTTTTGTCAATTTACACCAGTGGTAAAGATTCTATGTGCAATCAATCTGTTGGACCCTTTGCATATTATATTAGTTTTTGACTACCTATTAAGATACTGAGAGCTTATTGGCATAATCTGGTAACACTTTTAGCCATCAATGTTTTAATCTGTTATATAACATATTTATCTTGTGGGAAAATGTGATGGTGTTAACAATCTGTTGCCAGATTATAATGTCTGTTCTTTACATTGTTTACTCTACCAAACTCATGGAAAAAAAATAATTTTATAAAGCCCTATATGTAGGGTACAAATACCAGCCAAATAAACACAATTTTGCCTTGAAACTAGAGCTAAAGAAAACCATTGTTCACTTGACCAATTGAGCACAAAGCCAATCAATCTCTGAGCTGAAAAAGCAACCAAATTTTAAGCAACAATTCCAACAAATCTCTGAATAATTCCAAGTTCAGGGATTGAAATGTGAGCAAATCTGACCCTGCTAATCTTCTCAGTGGAAAATATCTGCCCCCCCCCCCCAGAAGCCCTATATAAACCCTGTGCTTGTTCAGTTGACACACTGAACTGGCAGAGGCAGTCACTCTCCTGGCTTGTTCCTTTCAAAGTAAGTCTCTTGAATGAGTTTTATATAAAGAACTTTTGCTAGAGTGTATTAGAAACTCAGTAGTGGACTGGAGCAGAGAAGCAATGAACACCTCTACTGGCAAACTCCCTTAAAAGAGAGGAGCAGAGACAACAACTTTTCACTAGAGTGCTACATTTCTGAAGCATGTACCCCATTACTGGAATGAATCAGAGATGTAACAAATTGACCTGAAGTTGAGTAGAAGTGGTCATCTCTTCTGGGAAACCCTCTATTGGAGTAGAGCAGAAAGGAAATGGACAGCTGTGCTGAAAACCTCCCTTAGGAAAGTAGAGAAGCAATGTACAGCTCTTCTTGAAAACTCTTACCAAGAACAGAGTGAAGCTGAGATGTAATGGATCATTTTTGGAGAGGAGCAAGTTTGCTATATTCTGTTGGGAGAACATTTCCCAATGGAACACTATTTTATATATAACCTGACTTCTGACAGACAGGATATCTATTTCTTTAGAGCCTTATATATCCAGGACATCTTCCCTCCATAGCTTCAGGTATAGCTGACATCCAGACAGTCAGGGTACCTGTCCCATCACAGTGTTACAATCCCAAGATTCATTTGCTTTATAGCTGTTGGTTTAGCCTGACGTTTAATAGTCAGGTTACCTTTCTCTTCAGAGCTGTGGGTATCCACAATACTTTTTCTTTACATATTCAGGTACAACCCTACTCCCCAATATTTTTTCACAATTGTGGATATCCAGGATACCTTTTATTTACAGCTTTAAGTATAGCTTGATTTCTGATAATCAGGGTACATTTCACCCTGTAGCTTTAACACTTGAACTATAAATTTAATTGATAATATAACCCTTTTAGATTTTGTACCTATCGTCAATTACATGAATTAACTCAGGTATAAAACTCTATGGATTTGTATTAGTTTATTTTCTTTTCTTGTGATATAATATCTATGTCAACTTATGAGTTTAATTTGGCTCATGGTTCCAGAGGAATACAGGATCACCATAAAAGTTGTATGGCAACAAGTGTCAGACATGGGAGCTAAAGCAGAAGGCTAATAACTCACACACTTAATCTGCATCATGAAACAGATAGTGATAACTGGATATACTTTGTATAGGTAAATTTTCAAAGCCTCCCCACAGTGACATATTTTCTCCAGCAGGACAACATTTTCTAAATCTTTACAAATGGTAGCACTAAGTTTTAAAAATTGATTTCTCTGACTTCAAGACTATATAGGCTTGCTTTCTTTTACAGGAGTAGATGATGAAGAAAACCTTCAATAAGCAGGTAATTGGCTCAAAATTTGTTTTACAAAAATAAATGCCTATATGATAAAAAAATTATAAAATGTTTTTTTAAAAAATGTTTTCATTGTAATTATATAGTATCTGTATGTTTGTGTAGGTATATAAATGTGCATGCTGGTTTCTGAGAATGTTATTACCTTAAATTTTTTTGTAAAAGCTACTACAGAAAGCTGTCAACAATTGTACTTTGTTTTTAAGAATAAACATTTATTAATTCTAAAAAAAAAAGATATTTCGCCTTTGACCTTTACCAAAAATGTCAACTTGTCCAGCTGTCTCTCCTCTGCATTGGTGATGAGGAGACTCCAGGGAGTGATAATCTGTAGAAAGACATGATGTACGTGTGGATAATGGCCTCACCCTTGCCTTCAGGGTCTTTCCTCATGCCAATCTGTCTTGTTTCCCATAATAGGGAGCATGTAAAATCTACAGTAGCCATTCTCTGTTCCCCTGGGTTTTCTTCTACATTAGATACATTCACTAAACCTGTTTGCTTCTCTCATATCAATCTGTCATTTTTAACAGGGAGTCTCAGCTAAAGAACACACAAAGTTTGGGAAGAAAAGCACTTTTTCTCCTCTACACTTTTATGTTTATCATTAACTTTCCCCAATAAGTTACTTAAGCAACATAACAGTCTATCAGTTTGCATACCCTCCTTGTCAGCTTGTTCGAGCTCACCTGTCCTCTTGACCCAGTCACTCCACAGAAGCAGTCTGCTGCACTGCCCAGCGGCCTGACCACACTTCTGACCCACCCTTATTTTATATATCTTTAATGATAGGATATCTGAAGACCAAAAGTTCCTCTTCTGGTGGCCATGTCCAAATTAGGTCAACCTAAGAGAGCAGCCAGAACAGCCACCAAATGACCTACAACTTTCTCACAATCTGATTCCCATGCTAAGTGATATACCCAGCACTAAGCTAACCAGAAACACCAGACTATATACGGGCTCCTGGTGGGAGAAGACTGGGTGGTCTCAAAGATAGAGACAGATCAGACTATTAGACTGAGACTTTTTTAACTTTTTTATTTTTTTGCCTCCGTGTTTGCCTAGAACTGGGAATTGGAACTACAGACAGTTGCGAGCTGCCATGGGGGTGCTGGGAATTGAACCCCAGTCCTCTAGAAGAGCAAGCAGTGCTCTTAACCACTGAGCCATCTCTCCAGCCCCTAGACTGAGACATTTATATACTAACTCGAGTATATTGTCACCATCAGAGAAAGAATTCATACATGAAACAAAGCCAAGCATAGCAAGAAAAGCTTGCTTATTTATGAAAATGCATAGTGAAGAGAAGCATGGGCTTCCTTAGAGTCATGTTTTACAGACTTTTTAGTGGGCTTACTAGTGATTCCAGGGGCTGTTGTACATGGTTACATTGATTTTTTTAAAAAAGATTTTATGTATACATGGGGAGTATGTGCATGTGAGTGCAGGTGCTCAGGGAGTCCAGAAGAAAAAGCTACCAGATTCCCAAGTTACAGGTAGGTGTGAGCCTGCTGACATGGGTCTGGGAACTAAACTGCCATCATCTGCAATGACAGTATTAGTTTATTATTGGCTTTATGACACCAAACTGTAAAGCTGCCCTTTGTATGGATTGGGGGTACAACCAAAAAAGCTATTGGTAAATATTCTGCTTAGCATCTCCTGATTGCCCTGCTGGGAGTCTCCAGCCAGAATCAGGCTCATGGGGCATTGTCTCTCACTCATGGTGTCTCCTCCCTCTGACTGCACCATCACTCATTCCTTCCTCCATCACTAGTTGTGCTATAGTCTTTCTCATTATAATGTGAATTTCCCCCACAAAAGCCAGAGGTGTGTTTCTATGGTGATGGTAGAGAAAGTCTACGCAGAACTGTAGCAGTTGGTATTCGCTTACTCTGAGAGCTCATTAAGCTGGCTGATATAAAAGGCTAGTGGAGATCCTGAAAGAGCCTCACCAAGGTCAAAACTTTACGGTAAAGTTGTCAGTAGAGAAGCCCAGACACGAAACTTTCACACCTATCCAACATCAACTTGACATATTCATGACGTTTTTCATGTACAGCCTTAGATATCTGGTCTGAGACAACTTTTTGAACCTCACTGTAGGGGAAGCAGAATTTCCTGTTGCAGCTGTGGAATGATAAAGGACTACCGGAGAGTTTGCTCACTTAAAATGGGAAGAACAAACACCTTGTCCTGTGAAAGGTCAACAGTGGGAAAGACAAAGATTAACAGCACAATTAATAAAAAAAAAAAAAATGTTTCTACTGCAAGACTGAAGAGTCTTCTGTGTTTGCCCGAATATGACAAAACAGCACCAAGGTGTAATTTTCAAAAAGATAACATTGTATATTTTATAAAAATGCAAAATGGGCAGGTGTCAAGGTTTTACATGTCCATTAGCTAGTGAGTGAACAAAATTAATGTTACAATCGATTTAAAAGCACTTGAAAGACTAAGTATTTATAGAGAACCTTAGAATGAGATTGTGAGATCGGACACAAAATTGGCTGGTGTTCATTAAAAAGCAAACCACAATCTTAGGTATCCTCTTCCTCCTAGAGAGAAGGTATTTGCATCTCAAAACAAAACAAAAACCCACACACTAACTCTGCTCAGTGAATTAGGAAGCCAATTCCAACTCTACACTACAAATGCCTTTTCTCTCTGCTGCCTACTTCCAAATCCCAAGTATCTTCCTACCTGGCTTACAGTAAGGGCAGTTTTGTAAAGCAAAGGGAAAAAGGGTCCAAAAAAATCATCAAAAAGAAGAGTCTGGGAACCCATACATCCTTCCTGATTCAGGAGGGGAATCAGGCAAGAGCTTCCCAAACCAGGGGGGCTGGTACTTCACAGGACTGCCTGGCTGACCACTTGCTCCCATCAGCAAAGAGAGCAGAGGATCATGAGTTCTAAGAGAGTGAAGCCATCAGTGATCACCTTTGTTCTCCCAGAAAGAAAAAAGCCTGCACAGAACACCTGCTTCAGGTAAAGGGTGTAGCTGGCTTTCTCGGACTACCACCCCCCAAATCATGACACAGAGACTTATTACTAATTACAAAAGCTCAACCTTATCTCATGCTTGTCCCACTAACTCTTATAACTTCATTCAACCTGTTTCTGTTTATCTATGTTTTGCTTTGGATTTTTATTTATTTATTTTTTTAATTTGGTGTTGGTTTTGCTTTAACTTTTCTTCCATTCTGTATGTCTTACCTTTCCTGTTTCTTCCATGTCTGGCTGGCTGCTGCTGCTTGGCTGGCTGACCCCTGCCCCCCCCCTCCCTCCCCCCCATTCTCTCTTCTTAAACCTACATTTCTCCTCCTCCTTATCCTCCCTGCCCGCCAGCCCTGCCTATTCCTCTACTTCCTAACTATTGGCTGTTCAGCTTTTTATTAGACCAATCAGGTGCTTTAGGCAGGCAAGGTAAGTTAAACAAAATGCAACATAAACAATTGCAACACATCTTCATAGAGTTAAACAATTATTCTGCAACACAAACAGATGTAACACATCTTTACACAATTAAACTAATGCTCCACAACAAAAAGTTAACAGCACAGTCCTAAGCAAAAAGATAGCATTAAAAGGCCCTGAATTACTTGCATGGATAAACAGTCTGTTGAGATCTATGTACCAGATGCAGAGGGTCATTGGCTCTAAGTTACTTTTGGCACTGGGAATATTAAAGAAGCAGAAAAGAAAAATGACTGACAGACATTAGCCCTCAAGATGGACAGAGGAGGGAGGGAAAGAACACCCTCACTGGATTTTTCTGCTATATAAAAACAAAAGTATTTTGGAAAATTTATAAATGATAGAAATTCCCTCACAGCTGTATAGTCTTGGAGATTCAAGCTCAAGGCATGAGCTAATTCAGTGTCTGAAAAGGACTCACTCTCTGCTCCCAAGTTAGCACCTTGTTACTCTTCTGACCTCCGAAGGCACCAGGAATACACAGGGTGTACAGACATAAAAGCAAAGTAACTTAGAGAAAGGGCCCACCTTTTAATAGCTCTATATCGTAAGATTGTATTATGAATTTTAGAAGGACATGAACCTTTAAACATCCACATTCTGCTACCGCTCAGGCATGTCCTTTTAGCAGCCACACTCATTCCATAGAGTAGCCCCGGGTCTTAAGTTACTACAACATCTTAAAAGTCTAAATCCCAAGTCTAGTCTAAATAAGATATGGGTGAGACTCAAGGTATAATTCATCCTGAGGTAAGCTCTCCCTCCATTTGTGAGCCTATGAAGTTATACACTTCCAAAATCAAACATCAGGACAGGCACAGGTAGGCACTTTTTTTCCAAAAAAGGAGAAGAAAAAAGTAATAGATCCCAAATAAGTTTAAAAGCCAACGATACAAACCACATTATTGAATCTCAAGGACTGGAGAGTTGGCTCAGCAGTTAACTTGCCTCTCTTCAGAGGATTCAAGCTCTGTCCCAAAGACCCATGTGTAGGCTCACAACTGCCTATAACTCTTCTGCACTCATAGGTACTGCACTCAGATGTACATACACACAAACATATATCCATACACATAATTAAAAACAATTCTTTTTAAAAAAAAAAACAAAGGTGTGTACAAGGTATAGTGGAACACACCTTTAATCCCAGCACTAAGTGTACAATCACTAGCCAGTCTCTGTGAATTTAGGCCAGTCAGGGCTATATAACTGAGACCCTGTCACAAATTAACTTGACGCCATGTCCCTCTTCCTAGATGCACTGGGAAAGGAGTGGGAATCTGATACCAAGTCTGCCACCAGGGCTCTTCTCAGTGCCTTTCCCACTGGAGCTTCACAGGTTAGCATTTGCTTGTTTTTTGTGTTGCTAAGGATTGAAGCATTAGCTAGGCCTCAAATAAGATAGGCAAGTACCCTATCACTTAGCTGCATCCTCATCTTGTGCCTATGACTCTCATGGGTCTGAGTGGCACACTGTTGGCTCTGTAAACCTGGAGTCTTAAACATGGCCTGATTCCTATGGTTTCACCATTTGTTATCATCGTGGGTACTCTCAGCAGTGGCCTTTACCAAACAACTACATTAAGTATTGCCACTGGACTCTATGCACCATCACCAAAACTCACCACTCTGCCTCCTAAAAGGGCATCCTAAGCCACACTTTGAACAGCCAGAGTGCCAACACTGAATGCTTGGAACATAAATATGATTACACTTGAAAACTATGCTTCTGACAAGGAGTTAATATCCAGAAAACAAAAATGGAAACACTTTGTGGCAAAGTAAACAAACAATTTTATTTAAGAATGGGTCAAAGCAGTTGGGTGGTGGTAGCATATGCCTTTAATCCCAGCAGTCAAAAGGCAGAGGCAGGGGGATCTCTGGGTTTTTGAGGCCAGGCTGGTCTACAGAATGAGTTCCAGGGCAGCCAGGGCTACAAAGAAAAGTCTTGAAAAACCAAAACCAACAAAGAATGGGCCAAAGCATGCACTTTGGCCAGAAGAGATAGGTCCAGCACTGAGAGGGGCAAATGGACACAAGCTTCCATCCCAAACAAACTATCTCCAGTTGATGACAATTTGCAAAGAAAAAGTTACTTTTCTCCCAAAAGTATCTCACTGGGTATACAAACCACATTTAAAGGAGACCAAATCCAATGGTAGATGACCAACACTAAACAAATTTGTGGGTATTTTTGTAGATCTTTTTGTCTCATATTGCTTTGTTTGGGCATTTTTTAAATCTTACTTGCTTGTATATTATGGCTTTTAATTTTGTAGGTATGTGTGTGTATATCTGTCTGTCTGTCTGTCTGTTTCTTGTGTTTGGTCTTTGTTTTTTTGTTTTTCTGGTTTGTTTATTGTTTTTCTTATTTGTCTGTTTTCTAATGAGAAAGAGGAAGAAGACCTGGAGTTGGAAGTGTGTGAAGGTAGGGAGGATGTGGAGGGAAGTAAGGAGCAGAAACTGTGGTCAGAATATAGTATATGAAAACATTTTCAATAAAAAGTTAAATTAAATTTTTTTAAAAGAGTGGGCCAAATAAACCTTCATAGACATTTCTCAAGATATACCACTAGTCATTGGGAAAATACAAATCCAAACCCTGATGAGATGCCATCTCACTCTAGTTATATGGCTGTGTAGTTAAACATCTCCTGTCCTGATGCCCAGTCCCAAATAAACACACTGAGACTAATGTGAATTATAAATTCTTGGCCAATAGCTCAGGCTTATTACTAACTAGCTCTTACATTTTAAGTTAACCCATATTCCTTTACTTTCTGCCACATGGTGGTATCTTTATTAGCATGGCACGTTTATCTCCTGCTCCCTCTGCATCTAGCTGGTGGCTTCTGACTCTATCTTTCTTCTTCCCATCATTTTTAATTTGATCACCCCACCTATACTTTCTGCCTGGATACTGGCCAATCAGCATTTTATTAAACCAATTAAAGTGACAAATCTTTTACAGTATACAAGAGGATTATTCCACAAATGGCTACATCAAAAAGACAAAAGATACGTGCTGACAAGGATGTGGGAGAAATATTATTGGTGGGAATTTACTTAAATATAACCATTAGAGAAAACTGTATGGTAGTTCTCAAAGAATAAAACGGGAGTACTTACCACATTATCCAGTAATTCCACTATTGAGCATAGCTAAAGAAAATAAAAATCAGTACATTACAGGATTATTTGTACTCCCAAGCTTATATCAGAATTACTCAGAAGAGCTAAGATATATGAACTCACCATCTATGTCCACTAACTGATGAGTGGATAAAGAATATCACATTATTTGGCTATGAACTATGAATTCCTGTTATAGGCAACACTGTGAATGAAACTAGAGGACATTATGTTGGCTGAAATATATCAGACATAAAAAGAGTAATCTATATATACGATTCACTCTGTGTACAATCTGAAATCCTCCACCTCATAAGATCAGCGAGCAGAGTAACAGAGGCTAGAATAGTAGGGGAGTGGGACTTGGGAATGTTTTGCCTGTGAGTATGAAGTTGGAGTTAGAAAGAAAAATGGAATATGTTACTCTGTTTTACTAGAGGGTAACAGCAGTCAATACTATAGTGTATGTTTCAAAACATCCAAGAGGAAGAATTTTGGGTATTTCACCACAAAGAAATGATGATATGTTTGAGGCAATGGATATGTCAATCATCTGGTGTTCTGTATATATTTCTTCCCGACTGAAATACTTTCTGCTGGAGAGAAAAGGGAAATTCACACAACTTACATGGCTCAGGAAACTCAAAAATGACACGTTTCACAAGGCTGTAATGGTTGCCGAGGTGAGGAAACTGAGCAGCATTCAAGGTGGGCAGGACTTATAAGAATGCATCTGAGGAGAGCCATCTCCCACGATAGAGTGAGTCCCGGTGACAGACTTGACCCTGAGTCACCCAGGCTCCTGTAAGTAACCTTAGTAAACTGCTAGACTCAGTGGAATCATCTCTTTGGCCTGTAATGGTGTCCCATCTAGATGGAATGCACCTTTGTTGCCATCTTCTCTGGAAGAGTCATACAATGCCTTCATTTGATCAATATGCAATGTAAATATGAATTAAAAAGAAAATTGTATGGCGATTTTTAAAGCCTTTACAAATGAGTGACCATGTTTAGTTAGAACACACCAAGGTAAAACACCATTACCACACCTAGGCCAGAACCCGAATAAGAAGTTATGAAGCTTTAACCATCCGGAGGGTGTTCTCTTTGGTGGAGAGAAGAATCCAGACACAGCAAGCAGACAAGAAGGGAGCCTGGGAAATACATTCTCTGATCTCATCATCCTGACTTTCAATCTGCCTCCAACCGACCAAACCCATCTGTACACCAGAGGTCAAAAGTCTTAGTGTCCCTACAGACTGTCTCAGGTCACAGAGGCAAACATAAGTGAGTAGATCTGGAGTGCAGATGAAATGGCTCCAGTCCGATTCCCAGCTTCACAGGAAATGGAGAGGGAGAGATGGAGAGATTAAAAAAATAGAGATGAGGGACAGTGGTAAGGAAAGGCCCTAACCCAGGATGAGTCCTCTGGGTCAAGAGGCTTGTGTCTATCACCACACAAACAGGAGCATGTCCAGAAGTATCAAATAAATTTATTCCAAATGAAAACTCTAAACACATGCCTTCCTTCACCATTTTAAAGCAAGTCTTCCCTAAATGACCTAGACCCCAAGCACATGCTAAGACTCTTCACTTTAATGTTTCCCACTTGAAGACCCCAATCCAGCCTCTGAGGCATGCCATCGTCTCACAGTCTAGGGGAGAAGCCAGCTACTACGATGTTCTCCCCAGTGATGTAGCTGGCATCTTTGGAGCATAGGAAAGATACAATCCCAGCACAATCTTCTGGCTCCCCTAACCTGAGGGAAAGAAGAGATAGAGTCACAGAAAACCCTGAGCTCTGACCCTGGCTTTTGAAGTCTCAGAAAGGACACCTAGCATTTGGTAGCCTCGGTGAGAGGTGAGAGGCTATGGCTGGCTGTTGGACTCATTCTTGCCCTCCTGCCCCCAACCCAGGACTCCAGCCAGCACAGTCGCATAAGCAAGCACACAAAAACAAAATAAAACAAAACCAAAAAAACGAGGCCTTTTGCATCTTGAAATATAAATTTCCCTAAAAAGAAGCACAAAGCACCAAAACCCCCGACTCCCTACCTACCGCTGCAGTTTATAGATTTTATTCAGATCAGACATCAAGTTCGGCAATGTTTTCTCCTAGAAAGAGATTGCAGAGCCAATGTTAGACAGAAGACTGGAGATATTATAGGAGAGAATAGCATCGTGGCTGACCCAGCCCTCCGTGGGAAGATGAGAAGAACCCAAAGCCCAACCCTAGAAAGGGGCTCTTGCCGCATGTCCGGGTTTGTGGGACTTCATTCAGATGGAAGCCTGAGAAGGGACCAGAAGGGCGTGGAGAGAGGGTGAAATAAGAGGGTGGGACTGAGAACAGAAGGCATGTGTGGTTCTCACCACCCGGCTAAAGTCGGTCTTGATAATTCCCGGCACTATGCAGTTCACTCTGACGCCTTTCGGAGCCAGCTCCACAGCCAGAGACTTGCAGAGACCCAGCAGAGCCGTTTTACTAGTGTTGTAGACGCCCAGTTTCTGAGAAGCAAAGAAGAGAACAGCGAATGGATATGCAGGACGGGATCCTTACTGGAACAAAAGTCACTATTGGGCTGCAGACTCCAATGATGTGCCTGACTGGGGCCCTGAACACAGACTCTCCCCTTGTGCCGCACTACCCCACAGTAGTTTTCAAGGAGTCAGGTTCTTGTCTATGTCACCAGGATGCTGTCACGTGTATCCAAGCTTGACACAGTGAATGCTATGCTGTTCTTTTGAAGTCAGTCAGGAAACTAGAATTCGGAGATAGATACAGGCCCTGTCCTGGCAGGTACCCAAACTGACATCCCTTACAGGCAAATGACAGATTTTTGCCCTCTGAGGGCAAAATGAGATAATAGTATCTGATTCGAGGCACCCACCATGCCACCCTGGAGGTAAATATTTAACTTCTATTTTATCTAGGATCAAGAGTCAGTATTCCCACACCCCACAGCAGGGCCTCACAAGAAACTAAGGTAGCTTGCCCTCACCCAGTTTACCAGAGGGTGTCGTACTCACTGGCACTGGTAGGTAGGCCACTCCAGAGGACACTAGAACAACGCTGCCTCCCCTTGAGGACAAGGGGACAGGAGTGAAATTAGAGATTCATTCATTAAAAGAGGTAGGAAACTGTCTTCATGCTAAGAGAAAAACAGCTCAGCTCAAGGTGAAAGCGTAAAAGGTGAGGCAACTATCTAGACCTCTGAGAAATGAGACATCTAAAGTAATAATGTTTAAAGTCACTACCACTCAGTAAATACAGTCAAAGTAGCACCCTTCAACCAGGGCCCCAAACTGAGGCTGCACATCCAGAGGATCAAACTCAAGTGATGTTCATATGTTGTAGGGACCCCTGTGGCATCAGTAGATCGCTAAGGAGTCCTCGTCTTGATCACCCCTGGCTAGCCACAGGATACACTGATGGGCCAGGCTGTGTATCAGGTCAGAGGTCAGCCCATGGTGCCTCTGACCAGGAAAGAAACAGGTACCATGGCCTACTAAGAAGAAAAAGAGTCGGGGGTGAGAGATGGGGACCCCTGGCTGCTTCACTCTGGACCCTTCATCACTGCAGCTGCCACAAAAAGCAAGGTTGCTATGTTCCCTGAGATGAAAGATACAAGGGCCAGTGTAAGGTCCTTTGAGAATCTGGAAGGCAAGCCTTGTTCTCACCCCAGGAAATTATTCCTTTTATTACAATGTCATAGGAGAAAACATCAGGTCTAGAAACAAAACTTGTCCCAAAAAAAAACACACTGTTACACACACACACACATACATATATATATATATATGTATGTATGTATATCTCCCTGAACCTCTACCCAAGTGTCTATTGTGGGTAAAAATTAATGCCTATGGCACCCACCACACCCCACATACACTCACCTCCTCTTCTCCATGTGGGGCAGCAACTGGCTTAGCAACAGAGCCGGGGCCTTCACATTTACATCCAGGATCTGAAATCCCAAACAATACAGAGAAAGGTTGGACTGGGAGACCAACACAAGTGTCTGGAGCCAGAACAGAAGCAGAGCTCCATTAGTATGGTGGACAGCTGAGACACTGAGTTATTTTAAGATGTGTGGGGGTGTCTTAGTTAGGGCTTTATTGCTATGATGGAACACCAAGACCAAAAAAAATGTGTGGGAAGAAAAGGTTTATTGGCTTACACTTCCACATCACTGTTCATCACTGAAGGAAGTCAGGACAGGAATTTAAGCAAGGCAGGAACCTGGAGGCAGAAGCTGATTCAGAGGCCATAGAAGGATGCTGCTTACTGGGTTGCTCCTCATTGCTTGCTCAGCCTGCTTCCTTACAGAAGCCAGGACCACCAGCCCAGGGATGGTCATGCCTACAATAGTCTTGGCTCTCCACCATTAATGACTAATTAAGAAAATGCCTTACAGCTGGAGGCATTTTCTCAAATGAGGCTTATTCCTCTCTGATGACTCTAGTTTGTGTGCCAAGTTGACATAAAACCAGCCAGCACAGAAAGTCAGAGTTTACATGCTTCTGAGGCCCCTGAGTTCCCCAGGCCTGAGAGAATTAGTTTGTGTGCCAAGTTGACATAAGACTAGCCAGCACAGAAAGTCAGAATTTACATGCTTCTGAGGCCTCTGAGTTCCCCAGGCCTGAGAGAATTACCATACTCAGCTCCCATTCTACCTGCACTTCAGCTTCCAAGGGAAAGCCTGGGGGAGCATGGAAAGGAAAAGGAGAGAAATGTGTCATCAATGACTGATTGAAAGGAGGAACGTGGGTAAGAGAAAAGGATCCTACTTGGCATCTCGTCTACCTTAGGGAGTATTTAGAACCAGGGATGGTTGCTGTGGGATTATTCTTTGGCACACTGTAAATATCTGTCATTGTAAATATTGGTTTAATAAAACACCGATTGGTCAAGTAGCTAGACAGGAAGTAGGGATGGGGCAACCAGACTAGGAGAATTCTGGGAAGCTGAAGAGCAGGAGATGACAGCAAGACACAGAGGATGAGAATGCTGCACTGAGCAAAATGTACCTACCAAGCCATGTGACTAAATATAAATAGAAATATGGGTTGCTCATGGGGTATTTGTTGTCAAACTTAACTATGGAAAGCCTGACTCAGGTAAGCCTCATCTCCGTCCATCAAAGCCAATGTGGATGCAGCTATATGGGAACTCAGGCATAGTATGCGCACATGCATTCATGCAAACATGGGTGCATATATACACCGTGTAGAAAGGCACTCTCCTCACCTTGTCCCAGATCTGTTCACTGGCTCCCAGTGTGCTTCCTACCAAAGGATTGACTCCTGCCACACACACCAAGAAGTCAACACCCCCAGAATGTTCCAGGGCCTGTAGAGAAAATGACAGGGATGCAGATGAAGGAATGATGTAAAGAGTGGCAATGACCAAAAAAAATCCGTTATGTTTGGAATCTGAAATGTTTCCCACAGGTTCACATTTTGGATGTTTGTCCGTCAGCCATTGCACTGTTTGGGGACACTATGGCTGTTTAGGAGGTGGAGTCAAGCTAGCAGAAGGTTGCTGATGGCAGGCCTTTGAAAGTTATGTGTGGCCCACAGTACCTCCACACTTTCTGCCTCCCTTTCAGTCTACCGTGATAGAAACAGACTTGGCCACATACTTCCACACCCATACCTTCCCCAGCATGATGGACTGAGACCACAAACCAAAATAAACCTTTATTTAAGTTGTTTCTGGCAGGTACTGTGACCACAGAAACTCAAAGCAGTGACTAACTGGCCACCCTGGGGCTGAGCCAGGCCAGAGCCGGATGCTCACAGAGACGGAATAAAACCATCTTTCCTGGCCTGCCTCTAGTTTCTGCCCTGTAAGACATCTGACTGATCTCTGGGTCCTAGCTTTCCAGACGTTTGCTTCTGGGGTCCTGCTTTCAGCTCTCTGATTTCTAGTTGATTCCTTCTCTGTCCTCTTCTCTGGCCTGGAAGGATTCTCCTCTGTCTGCTGCAGCACCTGTCCATGCCCCGTTCCTTCAGACTCCACCTTACAACTCACTTCTTCTGGGTGGTCACAACAGGAGCTGATCCTAAGGCTTCCATTTCAGAGGCTCGTCTAATGGACTATCAATACAGTACATGGGGCCAGGGGCACACAGCTCAGACTTTATTATGAAGACGGCTCACAACTCTGACCCCTATAACGTCATGCCCAACCACTGGCCATGTCTTTGATTAGATGAGCAGCACAGCTGCTCCTTTCTGTCAGGAAATCTTTACGTCACATCTGGCTATCCTGAGAACATGAGATTAGCCTCATTTACAGACCTGGAGCCCCAGCTCCCTCAAGCCAGATTTAGATCAGTGTCTCTCCATCTGTCCCAGCCTATGGCTCCTTACTGTTGCCACAAGGTGCTGACGGTCCTCAGCTTTCCCCACATGACACACGGTGCCTGTCACACTCAGTCCCTCCTCCTTCAGCATGGCCACAGCTTGGTCCACATTCTGTTGCTTCCGGCTGCTGATGACCACGTGCGCCCCATCCTGGGCCAGACGCCGGGCGATGGCAAAGCCAATCCTGTGCGGAGAAAATGAGACGGTGGTGATGGTTTCAGCCCCCTCTGTCATCAACAGACCCTGAGGACCATGTCAATTGTTTCCCTGATGTTGTCCAAGCGTGGTTTCAAAGTCTCCCATAGCACGCAAGAGAAATCACTGAGTCCCTACCCATACCCTTCACAGTCCACTCATTTCATTCCCACAGCTTAATGCATGATAGTTATACCACACAGATAAACATTTTCATAATTTTACTAAAAGGAGTTTTGAAAAGAAAGGGCTGCTACATCAGCAGAGGTCTAGCGTTGTTGGGTGTCGGGCCTAAGTTATAGTGACTTCTTAACCAATCAGCATTGCTGTCCTCTTTCTCAGTCTCAGGGTGTGTCATGAATTACTCTTTCTAAACCTAATGCCTTCCCTCTGGACTGCAATTTTTAAAACGTTTCTGCTGAAGAGTTTTCTATCCTCTAGGTCTCCCAGCACCAAGGAGATCTGAAGACTCTTGACTGATACTGGTTAAGAGGTTATAATCAAGGAAGAGAAAGAGGTGTGTGTGTGGCGTCTTGTTCAAAGTGTCTGGGTAGCTGGTAGGGTTAGATGTCTTTTTATTCATTATGGATCCTGAGAATTGGAAGCATACAGGAAGAGTTAAGGCATCACTGGGATCTGAAAAATCTAGTTCTTTTGTTTTCCCCAGTGATTCTAAACAGTTTTAAATAGATTAGTAATGTTAAGACCATAAAAAATAAGAAGATAAAGGTCTCCCCTCCTTTTGATAATAGAAGAGACTCATTATAAATGCATCTCATCACAGGAGCCAGAGGACAACGGGAACAGGGGGTCAGGGGAGCCATGCGGGGAGATATGGGAAGCCATGTGAGGCCACATAGACCACTCTGAGCTGCTGGCAAGACATTGCCCTGCACATTCCTGGTGCTATATGCAGTATGTGATCTTTGAGACCTCTGACTCTAAGACACAATAGATGTCAGACTTCTTTCTGTTAGCAGAAGCCTCGAAATACAGTGGCCATGTGGGTATGAAAATAAGGAAGTTCTGGTGGTGAAATGCTAGTTAGGGATTGTCTCACCAACATGGTAAGAGGCTACATTCAGACTCTGCCCTGACTGTCTTAGAGCTGGTTTTATAACTATAAATCTTCATGGAGCTCAGAAACCAGATATTTTAGGAGAAACATTGAGATACAGAGTTAAACAGTAGATATGTGTGATGGGTGGGGGGAAGGCAGGGATATGTGAGATGTGTGCATCCATGGGGACCATGGCAACATTGCCTGGTAATGAGCCATCCAGGGACTTCTATTCACTCACCCTTTTGTAGAGCCAGTGACCACAGCCACTTTATCAGCCAGGGTACATTTCTCATCTGCTCTCTTGCTGAGCATTCTTGCTGAGAGGGGGACAGATGCACAGTGAAGGCCCCTAAAGACCTGTGGGATAGACCTGAACATGGCAGCCATTGGAGAGAGACCTGTGAAGACAATCATAATTATGGAACCCTCGAGGGTCCTCCATGAAGTCTCTGACAGGTGTTTCATCATCCTCCAAACTTTCCAGAAAGTACAGAATCCTGCTGTGAGATAATCTTTTTTGTACACTGTGAAGATGTGTCTCTGCCTAAGGAACCTTCTGCCTGATTTAACAAAGAGCTAAATGGCCAATAGCTAGATAGTGAGTATGGGATTAAGCCAGTGAAACCCAAGGGAGCTGGACATACAGTATGACGGAGAGGTAATGAGCTATCTGGTAGAACATAGATTAATATAAACAAGTCAATTAAGTTATAATAGCTAGTGGGACAAGCCTAAGCTAAAGTCAAGCATTTATAATTAATAAGAAGTCTCCATGTCATTATTTGGGAACTGGTTGTCCAAAGAAAGACCAACTGCAGAATCCTTAATCTCCTTTCTGTAACCTAGGCTCTAGACAGGCTTCCCCATAGTGAGCCATCAGCACAGTACTTAGCCAGGCACAGTGGTGGGCGCTGACTAGATGTCTACAAGATATTTGCATGACCTGTTTTTAAACCTCCAATAAGGAAAATCACTTCAATATGTTTCTTAGAATAACCTTTGGACTTTTTACACAGGTCCTTTATATGAGCATTGAACTTTGTATTTCCTTTGGGAGATCGAATCCAGGGCCTAATATATGTTAAGCATGTGCTCTGGCTGTTTCTAAAGCCCTTAAGCATTGAACTTGTTTCTTCTGAGCACCTTCCATTTCCAACCATTCCCTGATCTGTTACAATCTTCTCTTCCCTCAGGTCCCTTTTCAAAGCAACAGCAATAACCCCTTTGTCAGCGGTAGTAAACTTATCAGCACATCTGATGTTGCTTCCCTCAACACAGGACTCGTATTCAGCTCTAAAGTGAAGCCTTGCCATTCATTCTTTTGCTGTTCTGAACACTGTCACCCAGACTTCTTTCCTGACCTCTTCAAGCCACATTCACGCTCCCAGACTTGTCTACCCCCAAAGCCCGTGTCACCTCGTCATTAACAGTATCAGCAATACCTCATCTCTGACACCGTCTCCCAACCTTTCACCTCAAACCCTGCCTCATCAAGCCTGATCTTCTCTGTCAGTTTAATTGGGCTGAGAAGTGCCTCTGGCATTTAGGGGCTCACCTTTGGATATATCTATAAAGATGTTTCCAGAAAGGGTCACCAGGAGGGAGGTGTCCTGATGAGATCCCAGATGGATCGAAGAGAAGAAAAATAGTCAGACGAGTGCCAGTGTTTGCCTGTCTGCTTTCCCGTGCGCTCACGGACTGGTTGTCCAGTCCCTGCCAGGTTCTGACCTGTGTCCCTTCTTAAGGTGTGAGCTGAAAGAAATCCTTCCTCCAGTGCATGGCTTCTGGCATGGAGGAAAGTGGAGAATGTATTCCCCTGTCTCTTTGTAAGAAGAAACAATCACTCTCTGGACTGGCTAACCTCAGAAAAGTTTTAATCTTTTTAAGAATTATGAGAAAAATGTAAAGGACAATTACCTCACAAGAAAAGCTCCCAGCCTCAAATGCCTCATGGGCTGCAGAGGAGAGGTGGGAGCTGATGCAGAGACTCTTGAGGTGGTGGACATAAAAAGGAGGGTCTTGCACTACTGTCAAAACAGGACTTTTGGAGAAAAACAAGCAAAACCCACTGTAAGAAATGGTCAGGGCCTGCAAGAGGGCTCAGTGACATTGGGAGCCAACAAACCCAACAGCCTGAGTCTGGTCCCCAAAAATGTATATGGAACAAAAGAGCGCTGATCCATCCAGATACGGGCACACGCAGAAATAAACAAGAGTAAGTGAACAGCAGTGTGTGCACTTCCCAGAGCAAGCACATGCTGCAGGGCAGGTCCAAAGCAGTACACCAGGAACGAAGTGGCTGCTTTATGAACCAGAAAGAAAATAACTGACAGAGGTAAGATAATCTTTTAATCCAACAAGTTAATAAAAGATAAATGCTAATAAAATCAGAATGAGAGGGTAAAAACAAAAGCAGAAATTAAAATCTGAAATAGCTAGTTATGGAGACATTTACCTGTCATCCCAAAACATGGCAGACTGGGGCAGAATTATGGGTTTCAGGCCACCCTGGGCTACACAGTGATCCCTTGCTCCATGCCCCCACCCGACCTCACCCTCAAAAAGGAGAAGGAGGAGGAAAAGAAGAAAGAAAGGCAGGCAGCAACAGCTGCTATTTTTAAAAGCCTGGTTACTTCTTAGAGACATGGATGATACTAGGTCTGAAAACAGAAAAAATATAAAACAAGTTTGGGCTGCCTTGTACTGCCAGAATATTAATGATCACCAAAATAAATAAATAAAAGCTAACAAATCAATAAAGCAAAGAAGCATATCTTTAAAAACCAAAAGGCCAGAGCTGTGGTGAAGGGCACAGGATGTCTGCTGGAAGAGCTGCAGGTGGTCAAACCTAGCAACCTGAGTAACAGAAGAAAGGAAAGCATGCTAGCTCTTATCTAAAGAACACATAAATACATGTGTTCTTGACTCAATTTTCCTTGTAAGGAAAGTGGCTGGGCTTGGATGCTATCTCCAAAGAGCATGCAGAGCAAAAACAGTAAAAATAACCTGTAGCCAACACTTGCAAATGATTACAGCCACATCACACAATGCTGACATTGTGCACTTCCTGATGTAGTCAGAGGGAGGGCACGTCCACTCCGACATTTCCTCCTAAACCTGCCAGTCCAGTCCTGAAGACATAAAACAAACTCCAACTGACGGATGTTCTTCTACACCAAACTCTTCCAAGCTGTGAACAGGATGAGTGGGAAACAGCCTAAGAGGATGTCTTGCAGAGTAGGAAATAAGGAGATATGAGGATTAAACACAGTGTGCTGTCATGGACTGAGTCCTAGATATGATGACTGAGTCCCAGATATGACAAGGACATTGGGAAGGGGTCTGTAAAGTGGAAACAAAATTCATAGTTAGTGGCAGCAGGCATATCAATTTCTAGCCTTGGTGTTGTATATAGATCTTGACTGTAGGCACAGACAGAAGGCCTTTGTATTACCTTGGCTATCTTTCTGTAAATCTACTACTGTTTCAAAATAAATGGAGTTGCATTTTTTTCTGACCAATTACATATACCTTAGAAAACTTGCAAAGGCAATTTCTTGAACATTAAACATAGAATTTGGCAATGATTCTTAAAGTTGTGAGAAGTTAGTCAGTTCTGTTACTAAACGTTTATAATTTTAAATTATAAGCCATATTGGGACCTTGGAACCTCCTGCCCTTGCTGGGGAGGAGATGGGGAGATGTGGAGAAGAGAGAGTGACCGGAATGGGTGGGAGAGGGAAGGGAGCTTGAACAAGGATATTCACGGATAAAAAAATATGACTTTATTCATAATAAAAAATAAATCCAGAAGAACAGCCATCTGGCCACTCCTGTTAGAAATGGGTCTGAAGGGGTCCCAATAAAATAACCACACAAGCCAGAAAACTTCAGCAAAATGAAGGGCTTCACTTTTGCAGAAGAGTGCATAAGAAGGACCCTGTGCCTCCCTGACTGGTCAGCACCAGGCCCCTCCCCTACGCTTATTGTAACACAGAATACACAGTAAGCAAAGTACAACTTCAAAAACCAAGGGCGACCATGAGCGCACATTGATTTCAAGAAGGGCTGGCTCTGGGAGAATTGGAATTTCTGCCAAGTGGCTTCTTTACAATTCTTTTTAATGAAGTTCCTTCTTGCTTAACCCTTCATACTCCCTACACTTGTTTATAAGCTGGAGCATTATTAAATTTTCTGACATAATATGCTACTCTTTCATAGTGAGGCCTATAGCAACTTGAGACATCAGGATTCCCAGGAGAATCCAAAAGACTCTTCCAGGCCCTTGTGGAGAGCTATGGTGCTCAATGCTAAGTCTGTGGTCCCCCTCTCTAATGGGAGCAAAGTCCAGGCCTCTGTGAAGGGAGCAGATCAGCCCAAAGCTGTCTCTGGAGTAACTGGTACTACCACAGCAAAGAGTCTCGATTTGATCTTTTACATCCAGGTACAAAGGAAATAAGATCATCTATTTCTCTAATTAAAATGCATGCAGACCTTACTTAAGACGTTCCTCTCCATGGCCTCACACTTGTGGTGGTACCCAGTGCAGTTGTCTGCTAGATCCTTAAAGCCAGATCTCATCCTTCAGAACAGGACTGCGCTCCCTAAACTCTACAACACTCCCTTCCCAAGGGGAACTCTTGGAAGAATATGCTGTGCCTACCTGGGGCCAGTGGACTTGGGCTCTCGGATTCCTGGAGCGCTGTCTGGGACTATGGTGGTCACAAAGCTATGGTGGCTACAAGCAGCCTGCTATATAGAGTTCCATCTCACCCTCTCTGGCTTCTCAGTCACCGCCCTTAAGCTCACCCTACTCATCTTCCATCACACTCCCAAACCCTTTTTATGACTCATGACACATGTCAGCAACATGTTACATCCTCAGAGCTACCTGTAGTATCTCTGAGTAAGCCCACCATGCACACCCCACCTAACGTCCTAGCTGGATTGCTAGTAACCAAAGGCCCCGAGGAAGACTGCTTTATTAGAAATAATGATTGCACTAAGAAAGAGGACCCAGAGGAGTGAGTTAGGTTATATGTTGGTGTACATCTATTAAATACATATCCATATGATAAATATATTTGTATATAATTATATACATAAATAGATATCACACAGAAAAGGGAAGATAAATATCCAAGCACCTAGAGCCTGAATCAAAGAAGCTGTCACAGAATGAAATCCTGGAAAGCTGTGGCCAATGGAAAATATTTCAGCAGTGTTTCAGCAAATTCACTTTGTTCTAAAATTTTTTTTTTATGAAATTCACTTTATTGTAAGCCAGCAGCTTGAGTCCACTGGAGGAATTTTGTCATAGAGCCTTAGATGTTTATGCCGGTGGCATATCCCTCCTGACATCTGTAAGCGTTGCTTATTCTCTACAGGCTCCTTAAGACCCCTGTCACTGTTGTGCAACATTTGGGTGCTCAAGAAACATTTGCAAATTGAAAGGCTGTCACTTCACAGCAGGGTGTCGTGAGTTTTAGACATGTGTTTATCTCTTCTCGGAGAGTGGTGTCATCCCTGCGTATACCATACATCAAGTCTATTGTGAAACATTTCAAATGTGCAGAGCAGAGCTGGGTGGTAAAGCCGCCCCTCCCGTTTGACAGATGCTGACATTTCCTCCTCTGTTCTCCAACTTTTATTTTTAAAAAAAAGAAAAAGAAAGAAAGAAAAAAGCCATTAAAACTTGAATAGAAGTTCTTTTGTACCTCTTCCAGACCACATTTGTTTCCCCTTTCCTTCCCAGGAAGCTCCATCATCCTGAAGTTACCTACATCCTTTGTCCACAGTTTTACATCTCTACTCTGCACACCCTAATACAGAGAAATACAGAGCATTTTTCTCGCTTTAATACTTTACCGTGCCTGGTATTATCACACTAGACATATGAAATTTCTAATTCTCTGCAACCTTATGACTGGGGTCATGGCTACTCTGGTTTATTCATAAATATTGTACAGACATAAAATTAGCTTCTTCTCCTTCCTACTGATGGACAACTACATTGTTTGAATTTTGATCAATTATTAAAAGGAAAAAATTTCCGCAATCACCCTGTGTCCTACTCCTTGCAGCAGACATGAGCTTCTCCCGAGTTCACCTCTGGAAGGAGGTAGTTGAATCCAAGGATGCATGGGTCACCATCTCTGAGAGTTAGAATTAGAGGTGTATGTGTATACCACTACACTTAGTTTATACGGTGCTGGAGATCAAACCCAGGGCCTTATACGTGTGAGGCAAACATTCTACCAGTTGTCCTATGTCCACAGGCCTTTCTTATTTCTCATAGACAATTATTTCTTTTTTATTAACTTTTTAATTTATTTTACATACCAACCACAGTTTTCCCACTCTCCTCTCCTCCTGTTCCCTCCCCCACCTTTGAGCTACCCTCCTCCCCACCCATCCCTCCTCCATCTCCATTCAGAAAGGGGCAGGCTTTTCATGGGTATGTCACATCAAGCTGAGGCAGGACCAAGCTCCTTGCTCTGCATCAAGGCTGGATGAGTAAATCCAGCATGAGGAATAGATTCCCAAAAGCCACCTCAAGTGCCAGGGTCTAAGTTCGGATCCTCCTGCTTGGGGTCCCACAAACAGACCAAACTATACAGCTGTCACCCACATATACAGGGCCTCGGTTGGTCCCATGCAGGCTCCCTAGCTAGTCCAGAGTCTGTGAGCTTCCACAAGCTCATGTCAGCTAGAGAAAATCATCTCATCATTTTCCTTTCCTTAAATTCCTAACATCATTTGGCCCTACTCTTTCAATTGATGACCTTGCTTCTGCTGGTTCTTGGGGGAAAACACAATCTATAGAGACTACCAACCCCTGAGAATATCCCAAATTCTCTGCTCTCCCTCCGTGGATATGCTGCTGTGCTCTGATACAGAGATAACACATGGGCTTGTCCTCTGGATCCTTCCTTCCCACTTCGAAAGTGTTGCTCCTTCCTGACTCATTCTCTAAGCATCAAACACTCAGTGTTGGGTCTCATACATACCTCAGACAAATGGCTAACTGAGGTAACTATTTAATGTAGCAAAAAAGATCTAGTTACCAGGTTCTCCCAGCATCCCTTAGTTTCTACAGTCACAGGCTATGGCTGACAGACCCCACTCCTTACCCTAAATTCCTCCAGCCCATGGGCGGGGCTGTCCTTCCCCCAGCTGTCTTTCCCTATATAATCCAGCCACTTTAGGTCCTTGGGACTTTCGTCTGCCCTCTACCCTTCTGGCCTTTGGTCTCCTGGTTCTCTCCTCCCCCTTTCCTCTTTATTCAGGAGCTCCAGCTGAGGGTCACGTTCACTCTGGACTCTCCCAAATATCCCTGTCCCAGGTTATGTTCTCCCTCAGATCTACAACAATCCTTCTCCTCCATCATACCTGGGAGCATCATGTCTTCCTTTCCTGTTCCTGTTTTTATTCACTCTGCATAAAAGAACATATGGGCCACTGAGATGCTCAGAGAGGGGAAATGCCTGCCGCCAAACCTGCTACCCAGAGTTTGATCCCTAGGACCAACTCTCAGAAGCTGTCCTCTGACCTCACATGCACCATGGCATGCATGCCTGCCACACCAAATCAATAAACACAATGTCGGGGTTTCTTAATGGTCATTTGTTTTTCTCCTGTGCCAGCCCGTTCTCCTTTCTCTGTCTACAGAAATCTCCTCTCAAGAGCTTTGGCATATGCCCTCTACTTGTTATTACCCCACTCTCTCTTGAGTCTATTTCTAAAAGGTCTTTGTCACCACCAGGCCCCCAAACCATTGTCAAGGTCATAGGTAACCCCCACTTTGGATCCACTGGTTGATGCTTAGATGGATTCTCACCAGCCTTCAGCAGACTGTGGTGGAGTCAATCTCTTGCCCTTGGGACATCTTGGTGTCTTCAGATTTACCAACTGAATGTTCCTTCTCTTCCTTTACCAACTCCTTTCTTAGCTTCCCAAGTCTCAGAGTCTCTTACCTTTGTAAACGTTAACTAACTGGGCAATGTCGCTTTGCCTAACCATTATCAAAATGGCATGGTAGATTCTACCCTCATGCCTGAACTTCAGACTCATGACCTAACCAGTTTTCTCCTTGGTCTCTCACTAAACCTATGTAAAGCCAATAACTCTCTTCCACAAGCCTGGCCTCCCACAGTGTTGAGCATGTCTTGGAAAGGCGCCTTCATTAAGCAAATTGCTTAAGTCTTAGAGCCTCCATACCCTGACTTACCCTCTCAGAACCAGTGCTAGCAAACGATATGTTCTCTGCCTTCAGTGCGTGTCAGAACACACCTACTCCCTACTGCCTTCACCACAACACACAGGGACAGGTCACTCACTACTCCTCACCTGGACCACGAAAATAGTCCACAGGATTCTCTGCCTACTTGCACCTCTCTGATTTGTCTTCCACACAGTACCAGAGGATGCTGGGAGTGTTACCCACTGCCCCTCTTTAGTACAAATCTTTTTGTAGCTCCTAGGCTCTCAGCTGCCCTACCACAGCTTTCCAGGCCCTGCACAGCTAACCCCACATGTTCCCTTTTGTCTAGTCCTCTAGGGTGCTTCTCCCTGGCTCCAGCCACACTTCAAAAAGCCAGAACACTCCTGTCTCAGAACAGTTTCTGCACCCCAAACTTCCTTGACCCTAGTGCTGCCTTACCAGGACAGCCTACTCTAACCATCCTGAATAAATGACAACATCCCCTGCTTGATTTTACTATATGACATCCATCATCATCTAACATACAAATCATCTGAGGGGCAGGGTCTTGCTTCATTCATTGCTGTGTGCTTAGCACCTGATGCCACTCATGTTCACAACAGTCTCTAACTCCAGATCCAGGGATCTGATATGGTATTCTGGCCTCTGTCTCTGGGGGCACCAAGCATGCATATGGTGCAAGCAAAACCATTAATATATCATGACATATATTAAAATGAGTATATTCATGCTGTTGATCTTTGTCAAATATGGGATAGCTCTTCATGTGTTCTAGTCTTCATTTTCTTCTTCAAATATATATTATCTCTCCATAGAGATGATGAAAAAACTGGGCTGGAGAGATGGCTCAGTAGTTTGAGAGTGTTTGCTGTACTTCCAGGGGACCTGGCATGCAAAGGCACTGCACTCATGTGATAAACATACACACAATTAAAAATAAAAATAAAACATTACAAAGAGCTGTGCTATTTTTATTCACACATATATGTCAAATGGTGCTTTCTATTTTAATATTTCTAGTAGAACTGTGCACTGTGGTGACATTGTTTTGTGCATCTTCATCTGAGTGGCCTTTCCTAATTATAATTTCTACTTATAGACTTTATGTATCGCCAGCATCTTTCCTTCTTTATGGGCCCTTAATGTTTTTCTCTCTTTCTGTCTTGGTGTGTTGATTAGAGCCTCCAGTAGAACACTAAGTAGTGGGGATATTCTGTCTTATGCCTGGCTTCATTAGGAATATAGTTAGGATTCACCATTAAACAGCACTTATTGTAGATGCTGAAGTGGGGCACTGCATGGGGCTGGTGAAATTCTCTCCTAGTCCCATTTTAGGAGTTTTAAAATTAGAAATAAAAGGATAGGACAAAAGCACCTTGGCCTGAGTACTGCCATTTTGACTTCCGACTCCATTTTACCTCAAGGGTGAAATAAAATTTAGGTTCCCAGCCCTAGGAGAGCTGAGAACTTTCCAATGACTGACTAGCCTTCTCACTAAACCATAGAAATAGTCATTATGCCTCTTCAGTTCTGTAGAAATATCATGGCTGTTCCCAACAATAGTAAGAACAGATGATCTGATTGTTTGGACTGAAAGGCTTGCATTGATATTGGTTGATAATAGTGGAACATTCAAGGAAGCCCCTGATCTCTGGATTCTGGCTAGTGGAAATTGTAACTGTACCTTGGCAACAAATGTTTATGAATTTTATGCTTGTACATCCCACTTCTGCCCCCTCCTTGGGACTCTCAGGAGAAGCAAGGCTCCCGAGTCCTTATCCTGCAGTCCTGATCCATCAGTGACCTGCTTATGTGGTGAATTATTAAAGTCTTTGGAATCCATGAGTGTTATCTCCTTCCTCATGATACACAATGGGGTAAGAGTAACAGAAATAGCATTAAAAGCCTAGAGAAAAAAATGGTTCTGCCAGGATGTCATATGAAGCCCTCCTGGGCTTTGAGAACTGGACTATGATAAATTTTCCTTTGGTAAACATTCTTTTCTTGAGATAACACCTGCATGGCTGTAATTCATTTTGCACAAATGTTATGACAGTAACGTTGTAATATTTTGCTTGTACACTTATCATTGAGATTGACACAATTATTTTTCCTTGAGTTTTGCAATAATTATTTTAAAATAATATAGGGGCCAGATTCTACTTTGAATGAACAAAGACACAGAGTACTTCATTCCAGTCCAAGAAGTTTAAAAGCAAAGATAATTCTCAAGATCATAGTTTTTCTGGAATCCCTCAGAGAGCTGAAGCAAGCATACACAGTGAATTCATAGGAGCAAAGACAAGGCCCTCAGATATAAGGCAAGACATATGACCTAGCTCACTTCTGTCGGTACCTGGAAACAAGCGGTGACAGCCACATATGTGGGAAGAGGGAAGCTATGACATTTTTAAAGAATTTGTAAAGGCCAGGGCCATGGCTGTTAGACCAGTGTCTCAGTTTTGGCATTATTGGCCACTCATCAGAAGTGTATTCCATGCATTGTATATTTAGCAATGTTGCTGGTTTGTACCTACTACATGCAATAACACTTTCTCTCCCACTTGTGACAACCAAAAATGTCTCTAGATATTGCCAAACATCTCCTGGAAGATAAGCCACCCTTGGTCAAGGATCACAGTTTTAGAACAAGGAAACCCAGATATAAGAGAGTCCCTACTCACTCACAACTTCTTTCCATAGTGTTGGTTTCGAGCATGAGAAGAGACACACACACTCGCACTACCAAGGCCACACGAAGGTTTATTTAAGAGAGTTCCCAGGCGGGTACAGAAACAGAGACGCAGGACAGGAGAAGAGAGAGACCAAAACATAGCGTCTCTTTTTAAGAGAAGGGATGTGCACGGGTTTACATAGTCACATTTAGGGCATGCCTCCATACGAGGTACATCCCACTGGAGCCATGTTGGCTCAACCATGTGGAGTGCCAGGAATACTTAAACATAGACTGCTAGCATCCTTCAATCTCCAAAAATACCACCTATCACTGGTGACCAAATGTTCAAACCCAGAAGCCTATATAGGACAATTCAAATCCAAAGAATAGCAAAATCAAATTATTAAAAAATTGTAATGTATATACACTTAAAAATAGAAGTCCAAAAAGATAAGGCAAACATGAGAGAGACTTCCAATTAAAAAACAGAGATTGACAGGCTAGATGCAGAATAAGACCAACTGATGAGTTGTTTACTAAAAGCTCACTTTGAATTCAAAGAGGTACAGGTGAGACATATCCACTGATACGGAGTCTGCCCTGTGAAAATGAAGAGTTGAGTTTGATTCCCAGGACTCTTACTAAAAAGCCAAGGATGTGGCACATGCTTGTGAACCTGCCCTGGAGAGGCAGAGCATCCCTGGCCAGTCAGTTTAGCCTAATTGGTAAGCTCCACCCAGGAGAGATGCTGCCTCAAAAACTAAGGACAGTGACTGAGGAACAGTACCCAAAGCTGATCTTCAGTCTCTGTGCTCTTGTATACACACACACACACACACACACACACACACACACACACACACACACACACACACAAAGAAAAAAGAAAAGAAATAGCTTTAAAATCAAAATACAAGCAAAGATAAATTTTGTAAACACTAATTAAAAGAAGCTTGGTGAAGCCATGTCAGTAACAAAGTTGACTTCAAAATAAGGATTACTTGGGAATTTAAAAAGGAATATTATATAGTGAGAAAAAAAGATTGCATTAGTTATGTTTCTCATAGGAATGAAATACCTAACAGGAAGAGCTTAAGGAAGGAAGGAAGGACTTGCTTTTCCTTTTTTAAAAAAAAGAATTTTAAGGTGCATCATGGCAGGGAAGGTGTGCAGAGCCCAGTGCTACAGGATCAGGAGGCCAGATTCCTCACTCCTTAAAGGCTCAGAACCCAGAAGTGTGGCATAGATACCGATCTCAAAGCCTCATCCCAGTGACTCATCTCCGCCTGACAGGGTCCCACAATCTCCCACATCAACACCACTGACTGAGGACCAAGGGTTCAAACATATTAGTCTATGGGGAACACTTCAGATCTAAACCTTAACGAGATCATATTACAAAAAAATATAATGTATTTATAACTGGAGATTTCAATACTCCTGACTGAGTGGTTGACAAAACAAGGGAACAGAGAATCAGAAGGACCCAGAAGACCTACAGAACACCATTGAGCAACTGGACATGACTGACAGGCAGAGGCCACACCTTTCAGAAGTGCATCACATCTTCCCCAAACACACTTGGACCTACGTCACAGTAGATGATATCCTAAGAGGAAAACAAATGCCAACAAGCTTGATTATTTTTTATTATTTTTATTTCAGTGGCCGTTATTTCAAATTACTGAAGAAATATGAGGTAATTCTTACAGTTTGCTTTAAAAATAAACCCAAGCTGATATTTATGTATATTATGTGAGTCACAAATCAATTACATATGCAAATTGTTATATATCAACAAACATTGGTTTCTAAATACACATATTCTACATCAAACAAATTCTTCCATTATTTTTTATTTAAGAAGTTTTTACTTTTACCTCTTATATACCATCTATTATTTCACCTCCCTCCTCTTTCCCCCCCCACCTCCTTCCCACCTACCCCCATCAACTCCTCCAGGAGGGGTAAAGTAACCAATATGTATAAGGGTGCTCTGCCGACATGTATGTCTGTATACTACACAGGTGCAGTACCTGAGGAGGCCAGAAGTGGGCGTTGGCTCTCCTGGGACTGGAGTTACAGAGATTGTGAGCTGTCGTGTGCTGGGAATTGAACCTGGGTCCACAGGAGGGATTGAATAGTCAATGAATGCTCTTAACTACTGTGCTATCTCTCCAGTCACCCCTCCCCGGCCCCTTACCCTTCCACTGCCACCGCCTCCAAACTAATGTATTAAATTGATTCAAAACACACCAGTAAGTTCTCTGGCCCCAACAGTCTTAAAATGGGAGCAAATAACAAAGACACCTGAGAAATATCTGGAAATGAAACAGCACATTGCTGAGTGGTCATGCACCAAAGAGAGGCCTTTATTAAATGAAAGTGAAAAGATACCAATATTGTGGAGGATTCAGAGGGGTTGGATGATTCTCTTTTCTAAAACAGATTTCATAAGTGAAGATGACCCATTTCTTGCTGTATAATCATCTTGCTCCCATGCATTTAAGAGGAGACAGAATGTAGAACTCAGCTATTGATTTTGTCTTTAATGATTTTTATTCTCTCTTTTTTTAAGTGTTTATTATTATACATCCTCAGCCCCTCACATACACAGTCCTTCTTCCTCAGCCTCCTGGGTGCAAAGGCACCATCAGAACTTGCTTGATATTCTTCCTAGAGTCTGTCTGTCCTCCCGCACCACGGCTGCTCTCATCCCTTTAGGAAGGGAAGGGAGGAGAAGAAGGTCCCCCTGGAGGTATAGAGATGGTGGGGGTTCACTCTGCAGGATGATGGGAGGAGCCTTGCTGCCTTGAAGGCTCTTTATGAGGAGACAGAAATGGCAGCCTCAGAGACAGAGACCCTGAAAAGCAATAGCTCCATTCTTGTCCTTAGAAGTCAGAAATGTCCTTGATTCTGTCCTCCCCAGAGACCAGGAATGCTAGAAGGTTCAGCTTCCTGACCCCTGCCCTCAAACTCTATGTAATGGGGTGGTCAAACTCTGATTCCTCCTGGATTTGGAACTGGAACTCTAGATTTGCATGATGAAAATGGGGTCTCTCTATTCCCCAACTTTAGTCCATCTTCATAAATGGTTTTCGGGTCTCAACTTTTTCTTTCTATTTTTATTATTTATTTTACAACCGGACCACTGTTTTCTCTCCTCCTTCTTTCCCAGTCCCCCTCCCCTCTTTCTCCTCTTACCCCCCCCATCCACTCCTCCTCCATTTATTTTGAGAGGAGGTCAGGCCTCCCTTGGATATCCACCAAACATGGCATATCAAGTTGGCTGGAGGAGACAACCCAGTACAAGGAGAATGGTTCCAAAAGCCAGAAAAAGAGTCAGAGATAACCCCTGTTCCCAATGTCAGGAGTCCCATGAGAAGACCAAGCTACACAACTGTAACGTATATGCAGTGGGCCTAGGTCAGTCCCATGCAGGCTCCCTGGGTGTGGGTTCAGCCCCTATGATCCCAGGTGAGCTGATTCTACGGTTTTCTGTGGCTCCTCAATCCTCCTTAGATTCTCTGAGTTTCACCTAGGGTTTAACCTAGGTGTCTTGGTATCTGTTTCCACCAATCGCTGCATGAGGTTTCTCTGGACAACCGGGATTGGGTTAGACACCAGTCTGCAGGGTACAGCATAATATCATAAAGCATCATCACACTGACTTTTTTATTTCTGTTGCATTTGGCTCTATCCTAGGTCTCTAGGTCATCCAGACTCTGGGCCCTGGTCCTCCAGCCAGTGTCAAGAGTTGGCTCCCTCTCATGGCATGGGTCTCAAATTGGACCAGCCCCAAAATTTCTGTACCACCATTACCTTAGCACATCTTGTAGAAAGGGCAAATTTTTAAGTTGAAGGTTATGTGCCAGGGCTGGTTTCTCAGTGCTTCCAAATGAAAGTCTTGGCTCAAATCTTGAGGGGGATGATATTTAGTGGCTGAACAGAGTAGTTGTTTAGGAGGTCATTTTGTATAGATTCCTTGCTCATGGTCAGCTTTGGACCCCACTCCCATTTCCCTGGTAACACAAGGAAAACAAACATCAGCTTCCTTGCTCTTTACTCCTTCTGATCAAAAGAACAGAATGCTGAGTAAGGTGTTCTTCTGTAGGGAATGGGATCCAAGATGTCAGTTCATGCACCAGAAATATACTACTATAAGATGACCCACAAACTGCCCAGACTATTTGACTGTCATCTACATTTGGAGGGTTTAGTTCCTTCCCATGAATGGTCCTCAGCTGTTATTTCAGAGTTCATGAGCCCCCAAACTAAAAATGCAAGACCCAATTGACTCAGCTTGGGATTCCTTGCCCTCCTTGGGGAATGGATGGGGAGATGGGGTGGGGGAGGCTGAGGGAGGACTGGGAAGAGGTAAGGGAGGGGAGCAGTGGTAGATATGGGAAAAAAAACTTTTTAAATAAGTAAATAAATAAATAAAAAGAACAGAATGCTTCAGGCCTTGGGTGAGATCTGCCCCAAAGATTAGAACTTTCACATACTATACTATTGTCTCCACCCTTAAGAATGGGCTCAGTTGGAATTCTTAGTGGCCTGGCCCCGGGGTCCACCAGCCCCACACCCAGCAAAGCTGATTCACCTGAAGACACAGTAAGGAGATGAGAGAAATATTGATTCCCTTAATAATATAATGTATTTACTCTTCCCCCTACCGGCCGCTGCATACAGAGCCTCCAGCATGGGGCTGGCTCTATTTTCCGATTTCATTGCTGCTTTTCCACTATAAGCTACTGGCTGACCTTGATTGCTGAACCTGCCTGCTTTCTGGGGCCCTAACTCAGATGGGTGGGTTTTCCCTTTGCCTCCTCCCCCTCCCCCTCTTCCCGGAAGCCACTGGCACTTACAGCTGGCCAGCCCTATTTTCTGATTGTTTGCTTGCTTACTTGTATTTTTCCAACTTTCCAAAGCTCACTCCTTAACCTAGTCTACCGTTGTGAGGTAGGTATCAGGCGGAGATGATCGCACAGACAAGGACTTAAGCCCATAGGAACTATGAGCAGGCCAGTGACCACACCTATGGGTGTTCTGCCTGCATGTGTGACTGTGTACCCTGTGTGTGCTGTGTCCTCAGAGGCTAGGAGTGGACATCAGACGCTCTGGAACAGGAGTTACATATGGTTGTGAGCTGTCATGTAGATGCTGGGAATCAAGCCCTGGTCCTCTGGAAGAACAGCCAGTTCTCTTTACCTCTGATTCATCATCCCTCCAGCCCTAGTGTGAACATTTGAAAGTTCCTTTCTTCACTAGTAAGATTTAGTTTGGGGAGACTCAGGGTTCTGTTTTATGTTGCTGTTTTGTTTTGTTTTGTTTTGTTTTTGTTTAGGTGTTTTGGGGGGGTGTTGCTTTGGTGTTTTGTTTTATTTTGGAGGGCTGGAGGTGACCCCAGGGTGTCGTACATGCTAAGCAGTTCTGTTCCATGGAACCACAGTCCCAGCTTTGGGCTTTTTCATATATTCAGGAATAATTTTTCTTTCTGTGAGTCTATAGTATTGTTTTTCCCTTAATTTTAAAGGTTCTTGTCTTTTGTACTGATTTGTAGAGGGTATTTATACATTATAAAAATTATACTAAATGAGCTGTAAATGCCTTTTTAATTTGTGTTTATTTTTATTATAAAATGAATGAAACCCTCATGGTGGATCTTTCCCCCATATAACTACATGTCTCCCCACCCTTTAGATTTTTGGGACTTCAGGTGGAACCCAGGGCCTCACGCATGCTACAGAATTGCTCTGCCTTCTCCTTTTGAGCTTTATCCCTAGCCCTTTCCTTTTCCTCACTAATTCTTTTTCTTAAATTTCATGTAATCTGATAATATTATTCCTATCTCCAGCTTTCTTAGCATGAATAATTCCCCAGTGTATCTTTTTTGTGTGTTCATTTATTTGCCATGGCATTTTAGTTCAATGTCTAGGAGCCAGCACATAACTAGATTTTAGCATTCTTTATTCACTCCAGTCTGGCCATGTTTTAGTAGATGAGTTTACATTTCATTTATTAGGACCATCAATACTCTCGACTTACTGCTGCTATATTTTATTGTGTTTTCTGTTCGTCGTCTCTATTAGTAGTGCACTGTAGCTGCTTCCGTGAATCACTACAGACTAAGTGGCTTGCAATAGAAGTTTATTCTTTTTTTTAAGATTTATTTATTATGTATACAATATTCTGCCTGCATGTGTCCCTGTAGGCCAGAAGATGGCACCAGATCTTATTCTAGATGGTTCTGAGCCACCATATGGTTGCTGGGAATTAAACTCAGGACCTCTGGAAGAGCAGCCAGTGCTCTTAACCTTTGAGCCATCACTCCAGCCCCCAGAAGTTTATTCTTTTCTAGTCCGGGAAGAAGCCAGAGTCTAAAACCACAGTTCCAGCAGGGCCCTGTCCTTGCCTCACACAGCTGCTGGTGATCAAAAGCATTGTCCCTCATCCACCTCTGTCCACATCTTCACATCTGCTGCTGTGTGTCTGCACTCTGGGTATTTAATAAAGACACTGCCATCTGTGTATTTAAGATGCTCTCAAAAAAAACCCCAGAATTTCAGTATCATTAATTATATATGTAAAGAACATTTTTTGAAATAAGGTCACACTTCTATGATTCAAGAATTAGGGTGTGGACACAGTTAGAGCCCCCATGGACTGACTCACCTTAGCATCCTTAGCCTGTGTTCTTTGCTTCAATTTTTTCTCCTTTTTTTGACTAATGTTATATTAATAAAATTTCTTATGTGTCTCTTTTTCAATTCTGCCTTCTCATCAACTATGGATGTTTGCATTACTTTTATAATGGCATATAGAGATATAGACATAAATTTTTTAACAAAATGCAATTTTCAGTACTTCTATTCTTTCATTTAAAAAAATAACAACAAAGTTAGCATACTTTTATTGCTCATTGAATAACTCCTTACTCATTTGTCCAATATAGTGAGTTCTAAATATCTAATTTTAAAATATTTTTATTGCAAAAATTTTTTATAATAATTATGATCCAGTTTTTCTCCCTTCTAATTTCCTAGACCCTGCCTATCTTTCTACCCAACAAAAGTTAGTGTTCTGTTTTTATTTTCAAAAAACAAAACAAAGGTAAAAACAGGAAAACACGAAAAAATTAAAAAAACAAGCAAAAGACTAATAAAATCAAAATGCCAAAGTAAATGAAACAAACATTTTACAAAAAATGCCATTGTGTTTATTTTGTGTTGACCAGCTGCTCTTGGGCATGGGACTGCCCTGAAGTGTGGTGGGTTTACCCAGTGACGCTTCGTTGGAGAAAACTCATTTTCCTTTGCCAGCAAGTATCTGTTGCAGATAATTTCTTGGTTGGAGTTGGGACACCATTTCCACTTTTCCTTCTTGGTGCCAGGATCCCAACTGACATGAAAATGTACAAGCCCTGAGCGTGCATGCTGCCACAGTCTCTGAGTTCTTCTATGTACCAGTCTTGTTGTGTCTAAAAGACAGTATTTCCTTGAAGTTACCCATGCACCTCCTCTTTTGCATAGATCTTAAGCCTTGAGAGGAGGGGTTTGAAAAAACCTCCCATTTAGGGCTGAGCACTACTCCAAAGTCTCATTCTCTGCACATTGTGGGTCTCTGTGCTAATTTACCATCTACAGCGAAGAAGCTTCTCTGGTATGAGTTGGCTGGGGCACTTGATCTGAGCATATGTCATTAGGAGCTATTCTATTACTATTCTCATTTAGAAAACTAATAGTACTAGGTTTTCCCCCAAGCCCATGACCTACAGTTGTGGGTTCTGAGTCACTTTAAGCAGTTTCAGGTATGGGTTCAAGTCTCACAGAGTGGGCCTTAAATGCCATTCTTTGCAAGGTGATTGGTTATTCCCATAACATTTGTGCTGTTATTGCACTAGGGTATCTTTCAGAAAGGTCACTGTTGCAGGTCACACAGGGTTTGTAGCTGGATGACATGAGTGATCAGCTTTCTCCTCTGGTAGCATTCTGAGTACCTTCCAGTACCATGAACATTAGTCAGTAGGGGCAAAGCTTCTACTTAGATACTCAGCTTGATGTCCCCATGTTCAATGACATAACTGTCTTCAGCAACAAGACCTCACCATCTGGTTGTGGTCAGTAACCAGCAACCTTGGCATTGCCTGTGAGGTGTATGAGTTTCCAAGGGGACCCTCAGCAAAATGTTACTCATTCCTAGTACTGGAGGTTTAACATGGCAACATAAGATACCTAGTTGGGGCATTGACTCATATATATATATATACATATGTTATATATATATATAACATTTATATATATATATAACATTTCCTTTTTAATAATATGTTTTGCCTGCATGTATGTCTGTGTGAGCGAGTCAGATCTTGGAGTTACAGACAGTTGTAAGCTGCCTTATGGGTGCTGGGAATTGAACCAGAGACCTTTGGAAGAACAATTAGTGCTCTTAACCACTGAGCCACCTCTCCAGCCTTACATTTTGAATATATACATTAGAATTCTTCTACACTAGTAGTTTCCATACAGCTTTTCAAATGGCCACTGGTGCTAATTGTTCCTCCCCTAGTCCCTTCCTTCCCATCCCCTCCCAAGTTAGCCTTCCTATTCAAATTTCTCCTTTGTCTCTTGATAACATCATACTCTATGTCCTTATCCTTGGGAGATGCTCACTGGGTACCTAACTTCTGTGGTTATTCAGACTGTAGCACATGTACCAAAAGATTAAAAGCTATTACTCACCAAATGGATGAGTGTTCCATTTACCCATATCCTTGCCTGGATGAGGTGTCATTTGTTATAGCCAAAGGTTTTCCTGTGTCCTGTAGCAGCATGTTCCAAATAAACACACAGAGGCTTGCATTAATTACAAACAAATTACTAACTAGCTCTCTCATCTTAAATTAACCCACTTCTGTTCATCTATGTATCGCCACATGGCCTGTGGTTACTGTACTTTCACATCTTGCTTCTTGGGTGGCTTGCAGTGTCTCCAATACAGCCCTTCTTCTCCTATCTCTCTGCTTGAATTTCCCACCTGGCTTTAAGCTGCCTTGCCAAAGGCTAAAACAGCTTCTTTATTAAGTAGTAGTAACACATATTTACAGTGTATAGGAAGACCATTCCACAGCACTTTTATTGATCTTGGTCATTCTGACTAGTATAAGATGAAATCTCAAAGTAGTTTTTTAACTTGTATTTCCCTGGTGGCTAAGAATGTTGAGCATCTCTTTAAATGCTTCTCAGCCATTTATGTTTTATCTTTTGAGAACTCTCTGCTTAGTACAGTACCCCATTTTTAAAATGGGTTATTTATTTTCTTGGTGGTCAGTTATCTTGGTTTTTAATATAAATTAGATATAAACCCTCTATCAGACATATAATTAGTAAAGTTCTTTTCACCTTTTGAAGCATGCTACTTCATCTGAATGATTGTGTTCCTTGCCATACAGGAGCTTTTCAGTTTCCTGTGACCACAATTGCTAACTGTGGCAGCAATCATGTTCTGTTCAGACACTTTTCCTGTGCCAATAGTTCAAGCCTGTTCCTCACGTTTTCGTCTATCAGATTCAGGGTATCTGGTCTTATATTGAAGTCTTTGATCTATTCGGAGTTGGGGGTTGTGATAGGTGTGGGTTATAGATACGGATCTATTTTCATTTTTCTACTTGTAGCCATTTATTTTGATCAGTATGATTTGTTCAAGTTGCTCTCTTTTGTCCAGGTGTATTTTGGGGTTCTTTGTCAAAATCAGGTGTCCAGGGGATGTGAACTTATTTCTTTGTTGTCAATTTAATTCTATTAATCAATATGTTTGTTTTTATGTCAATACCATGCTATTTTTATTACTATACCTTGCCATCACTCTAGAAGTGGTAGAACCTGGGGAAATGGAGCCAATAAATGAGGGAGACTAAAATCTTATATTGCAATAAGCAACTTTACTTAGAGCATCAGACAATTTATACTCTGAGGGTTAAGAAAAGTCATATGAGTGAAGTTTTCACGAGTTCAAGCTCAAAGATAAGCTGCACATGGCAAACATGTCTTTCCATAGAGGCATATACAGGACACTTTAGACATTTAATTGAATAACAATGAGAAGCAATATGAGTCATCTGAAGGAAACTCCTTCCTATCTGCTATACGTGGGAGGAGCATGAAACACATTCCAAGAACAAGTTCGGGTTCTGTAGAAGCTGAGGTCACAAGCTGCTTGCTTTTTGGAGTGTTCTCACAAGCACTCAGATTTCATTCATAGATAATGTTCTGACAATACCTCTGTAATACAGTTTGAAATCTGTGATGGTGATACCTCCAGTAGTTCATTTTTCAGGATTGTTTTGGCTAGCCGTGTGTGTGTGTGTGTGTGTGTGTGTGTGTGTGTATAAAATTGATTTATGTAAAAAAAATTATGTTGATGGGGAAAACAAAGAGAGAAAAGAAGGATCAAGAGGAGAAGGACGGACTGGAGAGATGGCTCAGAGGTTAAGAACACTGACTGTTCTTCCAGAGGACCTGAGTTCAATTCCCAGCAACCACATGGTGGCTCACAACCATCTATAATGAGATCTGGTGCCCTTTTCTGGCACACAGGCATAGTGGAGGCAGAATGTTATATACATAATAAATAAATCTTTAAAAAAAAAAAAAAAGAGGAGAAGGACATCAGGAACCAGCCATGGAGTAAAACCTTTTTGAGGAAGCAGAGAAAGTTGTTGCTAAGTGCTTGTCCCCTACTGAACAGAAGAAACAGAATGGAGTCTGAGACAGGCCCCAGGCCCTGCCTGGCTGGACCCCATCACCAGGGCGAACTGCATCATCAGACAAGGACTGAGGGCTTTGGAAACTCAGTCCTGTGTCTAGAACAGAGTCAAAGATGGAGCAGACCCCTTGCTCAGAGTAGAAAGGAGACACATAAGCCCTCTAGCTATACCTGAATAGGAGCTGACTAATTGTGAACCACTGAAGCCATGGGCAGATGCTTGTGCAAGAATACATATACCAATATAAAGAACAACAAGGCAACACCAGAAGAAACTGATAATTCTACATCTACAAGACCTGAACAGAGCAATGAAAAGGAAACAACAGCAAAAATACCTTTATGAAGATTATTGAAGCCTTCAAAGAGGATATGAAAAATTTCCTTAAAGAAATAGAAGAAAATATAAACAAAAAAAAATTGGAAGAGATAAACAAATCCTTGAAAGGAAACCAAGAAAAGAAAAACCAAAATATGAAAGAAACATTCCAGGAACTAAAAAGTGAAATAGAAGCAATTAAATGAGGCAAAGGTGGAAACAGAAATCCTAAAGAAAAGATCTGGAACTACAGATACAAGGATACCCAACAGAATCCAAGAGATAAAAGAGAGAATCTGTGGAGTGAAAGACTCAATAGCAGAAATAGATACATCAGTCAAAGAAAACATGAAAACCAAAAAAGCCATAACACAAAACGTTCAGGAAATTTGGAACACCATGAAAAGACCTAACCTGAGAATACTAAGAATAGAAGATAGAAAATAATACCAGCTCAAAGGCACAGATAATGTATTCAATAAAATCATAGAAGAAAACTTTCCCAACCTAAAGAAGAAAATGCCTATAAAGATACAAGAAGCTTACAGAACATCAAATAGATATGAACCCCAAACAAGTCCTCTTACCACATAATAATCAAGCCACAAAACATACAGAACAACAACAAAAAAAAATTTTAAGAGCTGTGGGGAAAAAAAAGGGGCCAACTTACCTATAAAGACAGACCCACCAGAATAACACCTGAATATTCAATGGAAACAATGAAAGTAAGAAGGTCTTGGTCAGAAGTTATACAGACACTAAAAGAACATGGCTGCCAACCTAGACTACTGTACCCAGCAAAACTATCAATCACCATAGATGGAGTAAACAAGATATTTCATGACAAAGACAGACTTAAACAACACCTATCTACAAATCCAGCCCTTCAGAAAGCATAAGAGGGAAAACTCCAACCTAAAGATCTCAGATACACCCATGAAACCACAAACAATCAATAATCCCACAGAAGAAAAACCCAGAGAAAGGGAATACATACAAGCCATTACCAAAAATAACAGAAAATATCAATCAGTGGTCACTAATATCCCTTAATACCAATGGACTCAATTCATCTATAAAAAGCCACACACTAACACCACAGATACCAAAACAGAAGCCATCCTTCTGCTACATACAAGAAACACACCTCAATCTTAAAGAGAGAAATATGCTCAAAGTAAAGGGTTGGGAAAAGATTTTCAAACCAAATGGCCCTAAGAAACAAGCTGGTGTTGGCATCCTAATATAGAAAAAAAGTACACTTTAAACTGAAATCAATTAAAAGAGACCAGGATGGATATTACTTATTCATCTCAGGAAAAATTGACTAAGATGAGATTTCAATCCTGAATATTACTGCCCCCAATATAAGGGCACCTATCTATGTAAAAGAAACAATACTAAAGCTCAAATCCCACATCAACTCTCACAGCCTAATAGTGGGAGACGTCAATATCCCACTTTCACCCTTGGATAGGTCAACCAGACAAAGAGTCAACACAGAAATAAGGAGTCTAACAGAGGTTATGATGCAAATAGATTTCATAGATATTTATAGAAGCTTCCACCCAAACACAAAGGAATATACATATTTCTCAGCCCCATATGGAACTTTCTCTAAAATTGACCACATAATTGGTCATAAAGAAAATATCAATAGGTACAAAAAAATGGAAATAATCCCTCATATCATATCAGACCATGATGGCCTAAAGTTAGTGTTTAACAACATCAAAAATCACAGAAAGCCTACCAACTCATGGAAACTAAACATCATTCAACTGAACCACCTCTGGATCAAGGGAGAAACTAAGAAAGAAATCAAAGTCTTCCTAGAATTTAATGAAAATGAATCTACAACATACCCAAACTTGTGGGACACAATGAAGTCATACTTGAGAGAAAAATTCATAGCACTAGATGCCTATATGAAAAATCTAGAGAAATCCCACACTAGAGAACTATCAGCACAGCTGAAAGCCTTAGAACAATTAGAAGCAAACTCACCTAGAAGGAGTAGATAACAGGAAATAATCAAACTTAGAGCTGAAATCAATACAATTAAAACAAAAAGAACAATACAAAGAAGTAATGAATCAAAGAGTTGGTTCTTTGAGAAAGTCAACAAGATAGATAACTCCTTATTCAAACTAACCAAAAGCAGAGGGAAAGTATCCAAATCAAAAAAATCAGAAATGAAAAGGGGGATATAACAACAGACCCCAGGAAATACAGAGAATTATCAGGTCTTACTTTGAAAATCTATACTCCACAAAAGTGGAAAACCTAGAAGAAATGGACAGCTTTCTCGACAGGTACTATTTACCATAATTAAATGAAGATCATATTAAATACCTAAACAGACCTAAAACCCTAAAGGAAATCAAAGCTGTCATTGAAAGCCTCCCAAGTAAAAAAAAAAAAAGCCCAGGTCTAGATGGTTTCAGTGCAGAAATCTATCAGACATTCAAAGAAGGACTATTACCAATACTTCTCAAACTGTTTCACATAGTAGAAACTAAAGGAATATTGCCAAACTTTTTTTATGAGGTCACAATTATTCTAATAGGCAAGCCACTTAAAGACACAACAAAGACAGAGAATTACAGACCAATTTCTCTCATGAATATTGATACTAAAATTTTCAACAAAATTATGGCAAACCATATACAACAACATATAAAAAATGTCATCCACCATGATCAAGCAGGCTTCATCCCAGAAATGCAGGGATGGTTCAACATACAAAAAAACCATAAATGTCATCCATCATATAAACAAACTGAAGGAAAAAAACAACATGATCATATCCTTAGATGCTGAAAAAGCCTTTGACAAAATCCAACACTCCTTTATGATAAAAGTCCTGGAGAGATCAGGAATACAGGGAAAATATCTAAATATAATAAAGGCAATTTACAAGAAGCCGATAGCCAACATCAAACTTACTGGAGAAAAACTCAAAGCAATCCCACTAAAATCAGGATGTCCTCTCTCCCCTGATCTATCAATATAGTTCTCGAAGTTTTAGCTAAAGCAATAAGAGAACGAAAGGAGATGAAGAGGATACAAATTGGAAAAGAAGAAGTAAAACTATCCCTATTTGCAGATGATATGATTGTATACATAAGTGATCCACAAAAGTATACTACGGAACTTCTACAGCTGATAAACACCTTCAGCAATGTAGCAGGATACAAGGTTAACTCAAAGAAATCAGTAGCCCTCCTATACACTAAAGATAAAAGGGCTGAAAAAGAAATAAGGGAAACATCACCCTTTATAATAGCTGCAAATAGCATTAAATACCTTGGAGTAACTATAACCAAAAAAGTAACAGATCTATTTGACAAAAACTTTAAATCACTGAAGAAATAAATTAAAGAGGATATAAGAAAATGGAATGATCTCCCATGTTCCTGGATAGGTAGGATCAACATAGTAAAAATGGAAATTCTACCAAAAGTAATCTACAGATTCAACATGCTTCCTATGAAAATCCCAACACAATTTTTTACAGACACTGAAAGATCAATTTCAATTTCATTTGAAATAACAGGAAAGCCAGGATTACCAAAACAATTTTGCTCAAAAAAAGTACCTCAGGAAGCATCACCATCCCTGACTTCAACATATACTATAGAGCCACAGTAATGAAAAACAGCCTGGTACTGGCATAAAACAGACTTGTGGATTAATAGAATCAAATTGAAGATCCTAACAAAAACCCAAAAACCTATGAACACCTGATCTTTGACAAAGAGGCCCAAAATACTCAGTGGAAAAAAAGATAGTATCTTTAACAAATGGTGTTGGCATAGCTGGATGGTAGTGTTTAGAAAAATACAAATAGATTCAAGCTTATCACCCTGCACAAAACTCAAATCCAAGTGGATCAAAGACCTCAACAGAAACAGCCACACTGAACCTGATAGAAAAGAAAGTGGAAAATACCCTCCAATGCATTGGCACATGTGACCACTTCCTAAATATAACACCAGTAGCACAGACACTAAGAACAACAATCAATAAGTGGGACCTCCTGAAACTGAGAAGCTTCTGTAAAGGCAAGGACACTGTCAATAGGACAAAACGACAACCTACAGAATGGGAAAACATTTTCACCAACCCTACAAATGACAGAGGACTGATCTCTAAAATATATGGTGAACTCAAGAAACTAGAGCCCAAAACCTTGAATAACCCAACCAAAAAATGGGGCTCAGAACTAAAAAGGGAATTCTCAGCAGAAGAATTACAAATGGCTGAAAAGTACTTGAAAAAGTGCTCGACATCTTTAGCCATCAGAGAAATACAAATCAAAACAACTTTGGGATACCACCTTACACCTGTCAGATTGGCTAAGATAAAATACAGAGATGACAGCCTATGCTGGAGAGGATGCAGAGCAAGGGGAACACTCCTCCATTGTTGGTGGGAGTGTAAGCTGGTTCAGCCACTCTGGAATGCAGTATGGCAATTTCTCAGAAAACTGAGGATCAATCTCCCCAAGGATCCAGCAATACCACTACTGGGCATATACTCTAAAGATGCACATTCTCACTCCAAAAGCATTAGCTCAACTATGTTCATAGCAGCATTATTTATAATAGCAAGAACCTGGAAACAACCTAGATGCCCCTCAACTGAGGAATGGATTAACAAGCTGTGGTACATCTACACAATGGAGTACTACTCATCTATAAGAAAAAATGATATCCTAAAATTCACAGGCAAATGGATGGATTTGGAGAGTATCCTCCTGAGCAAGTTATCACAAACTCAGAAAGATAAGCAGGGGATGTACTCACTCATTAGTGGACTTTAAACAAAAAGCAAAGCATGTCAAAGCTGCAAACCACAACCACTGAACAGCTTGAGATCTGAAATACCTTGAACCAGCACCTTGTAGCCCATTCTCTCCAGAGGAACACCTGACTCAGTCTTGATGTGGGGGTAAGAAAAGTGGATCTGCTTGTAGTGGATGTTGAACTTAGGGACTTTGGGACCTCCTACACTTGCTGGGGAGAAGATTAAACTGATGGAGAGAAGAGTGAGTGACTTGGAAGGGGGGGGAAGGGAGCCTGAACAAGGGAATACATGGATAAAAAAAATATGACTTTTTTCATACTAAAAACAGTAAAGCTGGCAATTTAAATAAAATTATGCTAAAATTTTTATGGGGATTGCATTGAATCTGTAGAATGGATGACGATTTATACTGTATTAATCCTGCCAATCAATAAGCATAAGAGATCTTTCCATCTGATATCTTCTTCAATATACTTCTTCAATATCTTTTTTTAATTATAAAAGTCTTTCATTTGCTTGGTTAAATTTATCCCAGTGTATTTCTTAAGGCTACTGTAAAAAGTATTATTTCCCTGCTTTCTTTCTTATTCTGTTTGTTATTTGCATATAGGACATTTTTTTGTTTTAATTTTGTATCTTTCTCCTTTGCTGAAAGTGTTTATCATCATAGATGTTTCCTTGTAGACCTTTTAGAGTCTTTTATGTACAAAATTATATATAACTAAAGATATCTTCCTTTGCTTTCTGTATCCCCTTGATCATCCCCAGCTGTTTTATCACTCAAAGTGTTTAAATACTATATTGAATAAGTATGAAGATGATGGACCAACCTGACTCCATCTTAAGGACAGAAGCCATTTTGTTATGAGGTCAGAACAAGTTAATTTCTGTTTGCTTCAAAATTCAAATTGATTGTTTCTGTTTCTGGAATTTGAGAAGCTCCTCATCCTGTGAAATTTGATCCACACCTTGAATAACAAAAATTCCTCTAAAAATGTCCCAATCTTTGAAATACCCCTAGTCTTGTGGGTATTTTGGATTATATAAACCCTACACTGTTTTGTGTTCAAATTCTACATTTTTAAACCTCACTGTAGGGAGAAGGCCCTGTCCGACAGAAAATAAACTTGCTTAATTTGACCAAAAAATTTGGGTCTTTGTAGTTAGAAGTTTCTGGCTCAGCCTAGCCCTGGTCTGGACCCACAATTCCTTGGTCCCAAAGAATAACACAAAGGCTTATATTAATTACAAGCTGTTTGGTCTATGGGTCAGGCTTATTGCTTGCTAACTTTTATAACTTAAACTAACCCATATTTTTATTTATGCTTAGCTATGTGGCTTAGTACCTTTTTCTTGTTGCAGCATTCTCATCCCACTTCCTCTGTGTCTCTCTGTCTCATCTCTGCTCTATTCTTCCACTTCTCAGAATTCTCCTAGTCTGCCTCTACTTTCTGTATAATTACTTGATCAATCAGCATTTTATTAAACCGATAGGAATGACAAATATTTAAAATGTACAAGACCATAGTCTCACAGCATTTCCCCTTTTTATCTTTTAAAACAAGAATCTCACATCTAATTTCCTTTGTATAGCTTTTTTCCTTACCATTCTCTATAACAACTTGTAACCAACAAAACAAAAACATTTACAATCCATTTTTTTAGAAATATAAGCATAGTTCTCTAGACTACATCCTGCTGAATGATGGGGTGGGAGCGCTGGTAAGCTTATGGGGATTCTGAGAAAATTCAGGATTATGATCAAGTCCTGAATGAAGTATTCTGAGGAGCTGGATCATTTCAGCCAGTCTCCTTGAAGCTGTTCTGGATGCAGAGCTCAAAAGAAACTGCAACAGAGGTGTTCTGAAATATTAGATCATCTCAGGGTCATTTGTTCCCATTGGAGATTTTTCAGGGGATCTTCCTTGAACAAACTTTGTTTTTCTTAACCCAGAAGAAATTCACAAGGTCTCATTTTCTGTGGAAATAAAAAGAAAACCTCTTTCCCAAAGTAACATATCTTTTTACTTCAATTTTGAAGTCAAGGCATTTACAAAATATATAGGTTGAATTAATCCAGCAGCATTTATAATCATCGCTCAACTTATTGAAGAATCAACTAGCCCTTGGAATTCTCCTATATTTGTTATCAAAAAGAAATCTGGGAAATGTGGAATTGTAAAAGATCTAAGAGCTATTAACAAGGTAATTCAGCCAATGGGCTCTCTACAATCTGGAATTCCTTTGCCTTCTTTGTTACCTAAAGAATGGCCTATCATAATTATTGACCTCTTATAGTTATCTATTTAAAAGGCTTTCATTACCATACCTCTACAAGAAAAAGACAAAGAAAAATTTGCCTTTACAATGCCTACTTATAATAATTCTCAGCCTCTAAAGAGATATCAATGGAAGGTTCTCCTACTGGGAATACTAAATAGCCCCACTCTGTGCCAATATTCTATATAGCAACCATTAGAAGTAATACATAAGCAGTTTTCACAATATCATTTGTCACTATGTGTATGATATCTTCCTGGCTGATTCAAATATAGATACTTTAAAAAGAATGTTTAAAGAAGTAAAATTTTTTTGCCTGCTTGGAGATTATAATTGCTCCTGAGAAAAATACAAAGAGAATATTCTATTGATTATTTAGAACATAAAATAGGTCTACAAAAAATAGACTCCAAAAAACTATAAATTAGGATAGATTGAGGATTCTTAATGATTTCCAAAGATTGCTAGAAGACATTTTCAATGTACAGGCCACTATTGGATTAAAAATTATAAACTGGATAATTTTTTCAAGTCCTTAGATGCTGACAGTGACTTAAATAATCCAAGAAAATTATCAGCTAAATTCAAGAGAGAATTGGCTTTGGTGGAAAAGAAATAACAGGATGCACATGGGGATTATGGAGATCCAGCTCCTTAATTGCATTCTGGTGATTTTACCCTCTAAGCATTGTCCTACAGAAATTTTAATACAAAGGAAAAATTTTATATTGGGATAGATATTTCTACCACATAAACTGAATAAGAAGTTAAAGATATATGCAGAAACAATTTCTGATTTGTTTTTTAAAGGAAAATTTAAGACCATCAATTGGCAAGAGTGGACCCAACAGAAATTGTTGTACCTTTAACTAATGAAGGAATTGACCAATTATGGGTAGAAAGTGAATCTTGGCAAAGAGCATGCAATAATTTGGGGGAAGAGATTAATAAAAAATATTCCCAAAGCAAAAGAATTTAAATTATAAAGGAAACTAACTGGATTTTTCCTCATATTGTATGGGGAACTCAAATTTCTGGAGCCCCTACATTTTATGCTGATACAAATAAAACAGGAAAAACAGGTTACAAATCAGAAAATTTAAATAAAATAGCTTAATTTCCTTATAATTCTGTCCAAAAGTCAGAATTACATGTTATTATGATGATTTTAATAGATTTTACAGAACCTCTTAACATAGTTACTGGCTTTTAGCATACAGAAAAACTTGTTTTACACATAGAAACTGCTGATTTTATTCCTGATGAGTCAGAACTAACTTCATTATTTATTCTGCTACAAGAAATAATCAAGACTAGAAATCATCCCTTCTATATAACACACATCCAATCCCATACAGGTCTGCCAGGCCCTCTAGCACAAGATAATGATGAAATTGAGGAGTTATTGATAGGAAATGTGCTAAAGTCCTCAGAGAATTTTTTTAAAAAGCAAAAAAAAAAAAACTATCAATAGAAAAGGTTTTTTAAAGAGTTCTTTATCACTTGGCAATAAACCAAAAAAAGTATACAAAATAAAATTTGATAGATGGGTATGTTTCATTTTACAAAATTTGGAAAATTAAAATATACATGCCATGGAATAAATATATTTTCAGGATTTCAATAAGCAACTTACAATCACACATTTACTAGAATTTGTGGCCATCATGAAAATACCTGTACAAATTAAGACTGACAATGCTCTGGCATATGTCTCTTATAAAATAAAACAGTTTTTTGCTTATCACAATATAAAACATATTATAGGTATGCCACACAATTCTACAGGGCAAACATTCATAAAAAGATCAAGTCAAACTCTAAAGAAGATGCTAAATAAACACAAAGGGGTAACAACCCCCCCCCAGAAGTAGACTATATAATGCTTTATTAACTCTGAATTTTCTCAGTGCCAATGAGAAAGAAACAACAGCTGTGAAAAGGCATTTGACTATAGAAAAGAGTACTAAGATAAATCAGCCTGTCTACTTCAAAGATGTATTAATCTCAAAATGGAAAACAGGATATGTGCTATGTTGGGGAAGGGATTTCACTTTTGTTTCTGCAGGTGAAAAAAGTTATGGATACTACCAAAATCAATAAAGACTCAATTCAAACAGGAAAAAACCTCTTGATAAGGAGAAATGATGATCCCATATAACATATAACCCATATAACAATTCTATAAGTTGTAAGAAAAATTCAAACAAGAGTGGGGACAGGGATCTGTTTTGTCTTTACAGAAAAATAGAAATACCCATTCTCAAGAAGTCACAAGACCTTGGACATCTAGACATCTAAAGCAGAATGGAAGGCTATCCAGAAAAAAAAATATATAAACAAAGAAAAATAGGGCCTATTAACTTCAATATATTCTACAAGGTAAAATCTCACTGCCTAACATCTATAATAAAGTTGAGGTCCTGACAATTACAAATTAAAGCTGGCTTTAGAGTTAGAGTGTGGCTCTCTCCTTCTCTAAACCCAAGCATGCTTGTTAAAGGAAAATATAAAATCTCTGTATCACATCAGAAGAGCCTCCTGATATGGGACAAAATAAAAAAATTAAGGGGCTATTCTATTGCTACTAATCTTATGATCTTTTGGTTTTATTTTGACTATTTAAAGCTTTTTCTTAATGTATAAATTTCATATCAAAATTTATATTTATATATTAAACTTTTGTCATAATATTAATGGTCATATAAAGTACTAACTAATTCTAGAATAAAGGCTTTACCTAGCTTCCTGTACATTGCTTTGGGTTTGAGTCTCTATCAGTTTTCAGCAGTAAATTGTGACAATGCCTAATTTCGACCTTTCAAGTCTCCCAGAGGAAGATAGGGCCCCACAAGGATGATTTTCACATGGACTATGATAACACCATTAAGCTGACAAATACCACCTAAAGATTATCTTGGGACTACAAACCGCTCAGGACAATTTCAAGGTGGCTAACTGAGATGATCCAGCCTCATGGACTGTTCTAGCCAGGACTGAGACAAGCCCTGCATTTTCCCATTATGCAGGAACTAAACAACAAATGATGCAGCTACCTCTTCCAGGACTTGAAAATTAATTTTTTCTTTTCAGGGTGCCCTAAAGATGCCGTCATTCCCAGGCAGCATGAATTAAATGTAAGTACATGACATCCACATTTCCAAGAGGTGGGGTGGGTGGTTTTTGGTCTTTCAACAGCTTGTGGATATTTGTCATTGTTTAGGGTGATTGGTTACAAATTGTTATTGGTAATGGTCAGGAAAAAAAATCTAAAAAGAAAGCTTAGATTCAGAGTTCTTGTTTGAAAAAAAGAAAAAAGGGGATGTAGATATGATAAAATAAAAGGGTATATTATTGAATCTACTCTGAGGAAAAAGGGAATATAGATATGATAGAATATAAGGGTATATTGTTGAATCTCCTTTTTAAAAGCCACTACAAGTTTTAAATATTTTACATTGGGTTGAATTTTTGTATATTGTATACAAGTGTATATTGATACAAAGTTGGGATTAATTTTGTTACTATGTATATATTTCTACTCTTGTTCAAGGTATTGATTGTACTTATACAGCTCATCTAGCAATGTAATACAAATTGATAGTTCTTGAAAATTATTACCAACTAATTAGAATATTAAAAAATGCAAGCTAGTAGTCACTTCAATCAAACTTATAGTCACATTAGATATGTTTTCAAGATTAAATATATATTTTAGATATACAAGTTGTCTTTAAACACTTTAGAAATCTATGCAAAATGACATTTAACATATTTTTATAACATAGGCTCTTTTTAATTTTATGCCAATGAGACATTTCTATTTCTGGCAGCACCAATCTACTTCAGAAAAGATGATGGGCATTGAAGAAACTCTATACTGAGTTTGCTTTCTTTGTGGCAAAAGTTAGCCACTGGGCAAGAAAGTGCTGTTGCCTCAACTGCTGACAGTATGATGTCCAAAATGAACAAGCAGGACACACAAGAAAGGATTGCCAAGACAAGGTAGGAAGGTCCTTAAAAACATCCTGCTTCACAGATAAGTCTGTCAGATATGGTAGGCCTGTAGGCTGAAGATGAATGCCCCAATATTGCAGAGAGACCTTGAGTAACTGTGCAGGAAACCAGATGTTTCTGACATTTCTAAAAATTTTTGGAAGTTACTTGCTTGTACTTCCTGCTTACTCAGTTAATATTTTTTCCTGTGGTCTCCAAGGGAGTTGAAGACTAGATAGTTCTAACTATAGTTTTCCTAGTTACAGATTCAGAAAAGACACTCACTAAGTGGTGTAAAGTACATAAGTTTAAGAGACATGAAAAGATAGTTTTCAGTTAGTAATACAAGTAAGGTAGAAAGTGAATTAGGTACAACACTTTGGACTCACCAAGATAAGATAAATAATGAAGTATTTTTCTCTAAATTTGTCAATTGTTAATGGACTAGACATTATTGATGTAATGATTGCCTTACATTTTGTATATAGTTATTGTACTTATTCTATATAGTTTTTCTTATATTAGTTATAACCTTTTTTATTTTAACATAAAGGGGATATTTGGTAATATATCGTATATCTAATAAAGGTTGCCTGAAGATCAGAAGACAGAGACACGCATATAATTAGCGATAGAGGTCAGGGAATGGTGACACCCACTTTTAATTCTAGCAGGGAGGCAGAGGCAGAGATCCAACTGGCCAAATAAATCCAGGTGGTGGTGGCACACACTTTTAATTCCAGCACTTGGGATCCCATGCCTCTGCTCCCAGTACTTAGAAACACACAGGCCTTTAATCCCAGCACTAGGAAAATTGAACCCAGAAGTGAGATAGCTGGGTTGAGAAAGAAAGATAAGGCAGGAGTTCAGGTCTTACCGGCTATTCCCTTCCCTTTCTGAGGACTCAGGAGCGTTCAGTCTGAGGATTCTGGGAGACAGGCCTGAGGAGTTGGCTGAGCAAGAAGTAACTGTGGCTTATTCCTCTGTGTCTCTGATCTTTCAGCTTCTCCCCAATATCTGGCTCTGTGTTTTTATTATAAGACCAAGTAGGGGGCTGGAGAGATGGCTCAGCGGTTAAGAGCACTGTCTGCTCTTCCAGAGGACCCGGGTTCGATTCCCAGCACCCACATGGCAGCTAACAACTGTCTGTAGTTCCAGTTCCAGGCAAACACCAAGGCAAATAAATAAATAAAGTTTAAAAAAAAAAAAAAAGACCAAGTAGAATTCCTGCAATAGTATATGGTCAAATTTTGAAAAAAAAAAGTTCCATGAGCTAGTGAGAAGAAATTTTATTTTTCAGTGCTTGGGTAAAATGTTCTGTAAATGATATATCTCCTAGGATCATTTGATTTATAATGTTATTTAATTCCAGAATTTCTGTTTAGCTTTTGTCTGGATGGCCTATTTGTGAGAGTGCAGTATTGAAGTCACCCACTATCACTGTATGAGGGCCAATATGTGATCTTTGTTGTAGTGTTTTATTTATGAACTTGGATGCCCTTGTGCCCTGGTGCATAAATGTTTAGAATCGCAATATCTTCTGGGTAAATTTCTTCCTTAATGAGTGTTCTTTCCTATCCTTTCTGATTAGTTTTGGTTTTAAGCCCATTTTAAATATTTGTCATATATTAAAAATAGATACACCTGTTTGCTTCTTGAGTCTGTTTTCTTCTATTAACTTTTTCATTCTTTTACCCTGAGACAATGTCTATCCTTGATGGTTATGTGTGTTTCTTGAATGCAACAAAAAGATGAATACTGTTTTCTAATCCAATCTGTTAATTTGTATCTTTTTATTGAGGGGTTGAAATGAAACCATTGATACTGAGAGTTATCAATGAACAGTGTTTATCAATTTCTGTTATTTTAATGTCATGGTATAGAGCTTTATTTCTCCTCTTTTGATTTACTGTTCTGGGATTCTTTATTTCTTGCATCTTCTTGGGTGTAGCTAACTTCTTTAGACTGAATTTTTCCTTGTAGTGTTTTTTCATAGAGCTATGTTGGTAGATAGAAATTGCTTAAATTTGTTTTTATGGATTTTTTTATTTATTATGATTGACAGTTTTACTGAGTATAGCAGCTGGAATCTGTAGTCTCTCAGAGATGGAAAGTTCAGGCCTCTGTAATGTTTTGTCTCCACTGAAGAATCAGGTGTCATTCTAATGGGCCTGCTGTTATATGTAACTTGGTCTTGTTCCCTTCCAGCCTTTGTGGTGGTTTGAATAGGAATGTCCCCCATAGGTTCATACATTTTAATGCTTAGGGTATGGCATAAGAGATATGGTCTTATTGTTGGAAGTGTGTCACTGGGGGTAGGATCTGAGGTTTTAGAAACTGAAGCCAGGCCCAGTGGTTCACTCTCTCTTCCTGCTGTCTGCCAATCTGGATATAGAACTTTCAACTACCTCTCCAGCACCATGTCTGCCTGTGTACTGCCATGTTTTCCTGCCATGATGATAACAAACTAAACCTCTGAACTGTTAGCCAGCTCCTGTTACATGAGGTTTCTGACCCCATATAGGCCAGAGGTCCAACCTGCCCACAGCTGCTTTTCCCAAAAAAAGAGTCAGATTTCATCCTGTTTGGCCTATGTCTCAGGACATTGCTAACTAGCTCTTTCATCTTAATTCAACCCATTTTCAATCATCTGTTCTGCCAAGTGGCCCGTGGCTCATAGCTCACCTGTATTCTTACATGCTTCTTCTTTGATACCACCCCCCGCCCCCACTATGGCCAAAACAGTCCTTTTATTTGCAGAATGATATTTACAGCATACAAATAAACATTCCCACCACAAGCTCCAATTAAATGCTTTTCATTATAGGAGTTGCCGTGGTCATGGTGTCACTTCACAACCATAAAAACCTTGAGACAGCCTTTAATAGCCTTTGTTCTATACATTTAGTATTTTGATTATTATATGTCATGTGGAAATTCTTTTCTGGTTCTGTCTACTTTGTGTCCAGGATACTTCTTATACCTTGATAGATACCTCTTTCTTTAGGTTGGGTAAGTTTTATTCTATAATTTTTTTTTAAATTTTCTGTACAATTTGACTTTTGTCTATTTTCCTTCCTTTATACCTATTTTTCATACATATGGTCTTTTCATAGTACTCTAATTTTCCTGGATGGTTCATATCTGGAATTTTTTTATATTTAACTTTTTTTTTGGCTGAGCTACCCATCTTCTCTACCTTGTCTTCAAGACTAGAAACTCTCTTCCATCGCTTTTAAGATGTTGGTAAGGCTTGCCTCTGAGGTTTTTGTTTGAAAGCCTACATTTTTTCATTTCAGTTTTATTTCATTTTGGGTTTTGTTTTGTGATTCTATTTCTGCTTTCATGTCTTGAAGTGTTTCCGCTATTGCATTCAGCTTGTTTGTACCTTCACAGTATGCATTAAGGCATTCATTCATATCTTCTTGAAGGTCTTCGGACATATTAGTAATTGCTGTTTTGAGTTCCTTGTCTTATACTTCAGCTAAATTGCATTTTTCAGGGCCTACTGCAATAGAATTGCTGCCTTCTGGAGGAAGCATATTCTCTTGTGCATGTTTGTGTTTTTGTGCTGGGATGTAGGCATCTGGAGCTATGACTGGGGTGTTTCTCAGTGTAGACATACAGGCTTGTCTTAGTTGGGTTGGTGTTCCATTCTCTGGTTGCTGTTGCCCACTCTGGATCCTAGATAACTGAGGTGACTCTGGATTCCCTGGTAAAGAGTTCTTCTATGGGTCAGAGGGTGACACCAAGCACCTTAGTGAGACCCTGTCTCAAAAACAAACAAACAAAAAAAGAGGCAGGATTTCTGCAAGTTCAAGGCTAGCCTTACCACATAATGAAATTTAGCTCAAAAGAATAAAAAAAAAAGGGTCTAGAGAGATGGCTCAGCAGTTAAGAGTACTCAATGTTCTTCCAGAGGATCTGGGGTCAGCTCCCAACATTCACATGACTGCTCACACCCCTCTGTAATTCCAGTTCTAAAGTGTCTGACATCTTCTTCTGAACTTCTCAGGTACCAGCCATGTACATAGTGCACAGACATACATGCAGAAAAAACTCAAACACATGAAATAAAATGGAATATAGGAAATATCTGTTCATTAACGTGATTTGCCTTCTACCCAGGAATAAAAAAACCTACAGATTCTTGCCCTTGTAGTTTTATGCTATTAAAAGTAAAACTTTAATGTGTGAGAAGCTCTCTAACTATCTCACCTTTGGGAGAAGATCAGTGACAGACAGGGAAAGTCAGCACCAGACTTCAAGACATCTAGAGTAAAGTCACATGCCGGCATAAGTATTAAAAGACATGTTGAATTGAAAATGTTTATGTTCCTTGCTATGATGACTTTACATTTTAGAATCTTTGTTAGAGGCAAATACTAAATTACCTAAGGAACTTCTTGTGTAAATGCATTCATCATAAAATGACTTATCATAGCAAAACTGAAAATCTATAAATACCTAACACAGTGAATGGTCAGGAAAACAGAACATTTACATTATAAAACTACTGGGGAAGGGCTTGCTCTGTTTATATTTTATAATATACTGTACTCTGTTTCAATTTTATATTATGATGTAATGGCTTTATTACCACCAAGATGAGCTAGAAACACTAACTAGCCTGAAATGGCCAAGCAACATCCATTAAAGCTATGAAATAAAAGCAAATTTCTATGTCTCTTCTGCTGTACAATTGAGGCATTTTTTTAAAAAAATATATTATTTTATGATTTCATCATATACATGATTTTTTTTGCCAGTTTTCCCCTCCCCACTAAGTTCTATTTAATTGACTTCATATTTGCTGTGTATGGGGTCAGAGGACAACTCACTGAGCCTGGCTCTCTCCTGCTATCACCTTGTTCCAGGGATTGAACTCAGGTTGTCGGCTACAGTTCCTGAGTCATCTCGCTGCACCTCCCACTGCCTTTTTATCCCCTTTCCTCTCTCCAAACCCCTTCTTCCTCCTGAGTCCGTCTTCTGCTTTTCTGTCCTGTGTGTTTGTGACCCACTGCATTCAGTTACAGTTGCCTGCATGAGCACGGGGTGGGAACTATTTGCTTGAGTGAGAGCAACGTACCAGTGGCTACACCACTGAGGAATGTGACTCCTCTCCTCCTATGGCTTTTATCTATAGTTCCCTTTAGAGGGTGGGGCTTCAGGAGCCTCTCTTCCATCCTTGCAAGGATGCTGATGCTGCATCTTATGCAGATAGCCACTAATGCTGAGAGTTTGTGGGTGCAATGGCCATGTCATGGTCAAAAAAAAAAAAAAAAAAAAAAACATTTTACATCATTCCTTCCAATTCTCTCATTCTTATATTCTTTCTGTCCCCTCTGTGATATTTCCTGAGCCTTAGAGAGGGTGATGTACATGCCCCATTTAGGAACTTTCCAGTTTTAAAAATGTTGTAAAGGGACAGCATGCAACCACAAGCAACTCCAGAGTTCTTCTGCTGCTGCAAATATGTAGGGATAATATACAAAGGTACTGTAACTATACTGTTACAGAAGGGAATGAACCACAGGAATATAAAGGAAATGTTACCATAAGATAATAGGGTAATTAACAAATAATAGAAAATGCAGCCAGGTGGGGTGGCCATGCCTTTAATCCCAGCACTCAGGAGGTAGAGCCAGGAGGGTCTCTGTGAGTTTGAGGCCAGCCTGGTCTACAGAGCTAATTCCAGAACAGCCAGGACTACATGGAGCGATCCTCCTGTGAAGGGTCCAGGAAGCCTCCGCAGCTGCCTCTGCTTCCCCTCTGCTCTAAGCCATCCCTGACCACACTTCCTCTCACTCAGCAGCCCAGGTTCACTGGCCCTTCACAGACTGGATCCTGCTTAGCTCTTGCATTTGTGTCTCCTTCTACTCGGCCTACCCTACAGATCACTTCGGTCTTGGCTCCCACATCACCTCCTCAGACACCACTTCTACTCCTACAATATTGTCCATCGTAACCATTGTGCTGTTCAGAAATTATGGCTAAGGGTTTTCATAATTGAAGAAAAATACCAAATCGCAAATAACATAAAAAGGAAAGAAGACAAATCCACACTTCTGGAAGAATCATAGTACAAGAATGGCATAAGAGAACTTTTAAAGTACTGGTTCAGCAAGAAAAAAATGAGACTGTAAAAGATTAATGCAATGCACAAAGCAGGAACAGGCCAGGAGAGCAATAAAAAATGTTGGCAAATCTATTACCCAGCAGATGATAAATCATGACTATTGAGAGGTTAAAAGCATGGGAAACTAAAATACTAGACTGCAGTAATGTAGAGTTAGGAAGAAGACTTGCAGAGGGAAATAAAGACAGCCTAAACTTTGAGGGAAAAGAAGTAGTAGTACTTTAATTAACTGCTGACTCTAATTTAAAAAGAAAACAGAGTTTAAAAGCCTGGCATGTGTCTCAGTGATAGAGCATTTGCCTGGCATGCATGAGGCTCTGGGTTCAATCCCCAACACAAAAGAAAGAAGGAAGAAGTTAGATGTTACATTTAGTCACAAAAAAAGGGTAGACATCAAATACATTACTTTCAAACCAATAGAGAAACCAAGAAGGCTTCATTAATTTCACCCACAGAAATAGAGAGCTGGGGAATTCTGGGGTAAGATGGCAGATGAGAAGCTGTATCTGGGTGAGTGAATTATTATAGTTAAGAGTGTCAGGTGAGGTGGCATTTGTCACCAAGCCTGATCTCTGGGTCCCACACAATGGAAAGAAAAGGACCAACGCCTGAAAGCTGTCCCCTGATCTGGAGATGAATACACACACACAGACAAACAAACAAACAAACACATATAACTTTAAAAAAAGTTGAAGGGTAGGACAAGAAGTCAGGGCTGCTGTGGCATTATTTCAGTCTCTGGCTAACTCCTGAATACACCAGCGTTTTCTCTACAGTACAGTGAACTCCTTCCCGTACAGACCCAACAACCACTGTTCCTGCAGCTGTTACTAGAGGGACCCTGGCCCGTACAGCCGCCCCATCAGTGTTAGCTGTCTTTTCCAGTGACATGCTTGCAGGAATGGCACCAGGAATGTTAGAAGGAGAAGGTCCAGGCTGATGAAACAATCAGGGAAGGCATGCTGGAAGAGGATAAGCACAGGAGTGTACAGGGCTGTGACCAGGGAGCCTGAGCCCGAGTGGGAAAGTCTTGACTTGCCCTAACATTGCTGGTGTAAGCTACAGGGAACTACTGACATGTGCTTTGGAGTCTGGCGCAACTCTCTGTGGCTCACAGAGGTACCCAGGTGAGCTAGCCTTCCACTCCACTTCAGAGCCTGAGTCAAAGAAAGTTTGCGCACTGGCTTCCTAGGGACAGAGATGTGCCCTTCTTCAGAAAGTCAACCAGGCAACTGTGGCAGAAAGCAGTCTGTGCTCACAGTAACCCTTGTCCTCTACAAAGATAAATGGACTTAACCTGCCTACCTAAACTGCTGAGAAGATGATTCTGGGGAGAAAGAGACTGTGTCACTCCAGTGAGAACAGACCACTGGCTGAGAAAAACTGTCCTAGCTAGGTTACCAAAAGCAGCTTGAGGAGAGAGGGCTTTGTTTTCGCCTTGCAGTTCATGGTCCATCATGAAAGGAAGGCAAAACATGAACCTGGAGAGAAGAGCTGAGGCAGAGGCCACGAAGGGGTGCTGCTTACTGGCTTGCTCAGTCTGCTTTCTTACACTGCTCAGGACCATCTTCCCAGGGTGGAAGCACCCACAGTGAGCTGGTCCCTCCACATCAATCAAATCATTACCCATGAAGAAGATTCCCTACCCTTTCCTCCATAGGCCAGTCTACTGAAGACTTGTTCTCAGTGGCGGGTTCTCCTCACACGTGATTACTGCCTTCTATTTCACATTGTTAACTAGCTTTTAATGCTTCCTTTTGGAGGGGGCTTTCTTCCATATTTTCTATGTAGTTCTGTATTTTATTATTACTTATACTTTTGTACTTTTATGTCAACTGGAAAAGACCTCTTTTCTAAACCTATTCTTTTCAACATTTTTCTTCAGTTTTTGCAAGTCTTTTAGGTATTTCTATGGTTGCAGGGCCCCTGTTTCATCTGGCACCACTGAGCTCTGGGCTTTTCTTCTTAATCCCATTACTTCTTCTTTCCTCCTCTCTGTGATCATTGTTTCACAGTTTTAGTCTGGATATCTTTGGCACAGGGGAGTTTATAAGCTACACTTTCCCACCAGGACCCTAGCATGACTGTCTCTGAACCTCACTGGGAACACAAGTGAACTTTTCAAGTGTCTCTGACTGCAAGTCAGTGCTGAGACGCCAGCAAAGACTGCAACTGTCTCCTCCATATACAGCAAAGAAAACAATTCCTGCTAAAGGCAACCCAACAGAGTGACTGACATAGACAAAACAATGAGCCATAGGATAGGAAAAGGGGCAGATGTGGAAGACACACCCATCCCAACAGATACACAAAACACAAAAAGCACAAAGCCCATGGCATGTTCACAGCCTCACAGCTCCCCAGTAAAGGAAACAGAAGACATTGGGAAGGTGAATTGATTGACAAAGATTTTAGAGTCTTATTTAAAAAGCAAATCAGTGGCCATGAAAGGACTCAAATAAGCAGGCAGATGAAGAAAGATGATCAATTTAAGATAATGACAGGAGAAAGAATCAATGAAAAAGAAAAAAACTGAAAGAAAACAGAACAAGAAAAGAGTCAACCAGTCAAATAAAAACACAATAGAAAGTATGATCAACAGACAGGATCAAATAGAAAAGTCAGTTTCAGGAGTGGGGTACAAAAATCAAGATGATCCTATATGTAAGCACATATGAAGGAACACACACTGAAAAGTAACTGAAGCTTCCAAGAAGTCTAAAACACAGTCAAGAGACTAGAGCTAAAAATACATGGACTAAAAGGAGATGGGATAAAGTCAAAGGGCTTAGATAATTTAGTCAATAAAATTATAGGAGAAAACTTCTCAAACCTAGAAAAAGATGTGGACACCCAAACATGAGACATTTAGAATCTCAAATAAACATAAGCAGTGAAGAATTTCTTCACGACATCTCATAGTCAAAAACACAAAACAAGAAACAGTACTAAAGGCTGTAAGGGGGAAATGCTAACTCAAAAGCACCATCAGAAATATCATCACATCATATCTTTAACCAGCAACCATGAAAGCATAGAATGACTCACTTAAAGACTTGAGAGAAAACAACACAACCAAAATTGCTTTACCCAATGTAGTTACCCTCTTAAAATTATTGAAGAACCAAGAATATTTCAATACAAAAATAAATTAAGCCTGTCTATGGCAATAAAATCAGAACTGTAGAACATACTTAAAGAAATAGTATACATTGAAAAAGAAGAAAGTCTCACCTATTTGAAAATACATTCCATGAGAGGAACTGTTGTATAATATTATTTTAACAAGGCAAAGATGTGTTAGCTTCATTTTTTTGCTGCAGAATATTACCTTAACTGTGTAAGGATGTGCTACTTTTGTTTATGCTGCATTCATTTAATTATGTAAAGATGTGTTGCATGTGTTTCAACTTGCTTGCCTAAGGTACCTGATTGGTCTAATAAAGAGTTGAATAGCCAATAGTGGGGGGAGAAATCTAGAATGGGATAGAGGAGAAGAAGGAGGAGGAGGAAGAGGAAAGAATGAAGTAGATTCCCTGGGTAGGAACTCAGACAGCCATCACCAGACAGACACAAGAAGCAATGAAAGTAAGTTCTACAGAAATGAAAGTTAAAAAGCCACAAAGCAAAAGGCAAATGAAGACAAACAGGTTAGTTTAAGTTAAAAGAGCTAGTAATAAACTGCCTAAGCTAGGCTGAGCATTCAAAACTAATAATAAGTCTCTGTGTCATGATTTGAAAACCAGTTGATAGTTCAAAAGAAAAACCTGATACAAAGAACAGATGAGCAAAGAACAGAGAATAATCTAATCATGATCAACACAACAGACCAGAAAACCTCTAGTACTAACAGGGCAGGAATAAGAAAACTCCCAGTTGTAGTAGGACAGGACCATAGGGCCAAGAAAATTGGCTCAAACCAGTTGCCAAGGCATACACATAATATACTTCCTTATGAGCCAAGCTGGAGTCAGCCTGCGGGCCTAGCAACAGCTGCTGTCCAACATTCCTGATTGCTTGGAATCTGCCTAGCAACAGGCACTGCTCAGAGTTCTTGACTATTGGGAATCTGCCTAGCAACAGATGATGTCAGATCTTTTGGTTGTGTCCAGCCAATGAGGGCCAGCCACATAATATCACCAGATTGTGACACAGCCTGGGTGCTCGGAGAAAGGTGTATAAGGCTCTCCTCATTGTTGAATAAACAAGTTCATCCTCTTCAACTGACTCCCAGTGTCTGTGTTGCTGGCTCCTCGACTTCTCCCTCCCACAAGGAAAATGTTAGGACTCAGCCACACCCAGTAATCTAACCAACCAAAGTCATAGAAATTACCAAACTCATCTCAATAACAACCTCAAGTAGATATTAACTCAACACATCAATTAAAAAATGTATACTAAATAAATTTAAAAATATAAGACCCAGTATCTGTTGACCCCTAAGAAACTCACTTACCTTGGAAAGACATCCAAACACTGAGTCAAATGCTGGAGATGGACTTGTCAAGAGAAAAGAAGGCACACACAAGCTAGCAGGGTGACTCTCATGTCTGATAAAGTCTATTTGAAACCAAAATTAACAAGAGATTTTTTAAAGACCACTATATGTCAATAAGAAAAACAGAAGATATAACCATTATAAGTATTTATGCACCAACATTGGGACTCTTGATTTCATAAAACAAATACTAAAGGAATCAAAAGACATATTGATCCTGACACAAGAGTCGTGAGGGTTTTCATACCCTACTCACATATTTAGATAAGTCTTCTCAACTAAAATCAGCAAGGAAACCTCATAGCTAGATTATACCATAGAACAACTTGATTAAAAGGTATTTATGGAACATCCCATCCAACAGTTAAGAAATATGAACTCTTCTCAGTGACAGATGGAGTCTTCTCTAAAATTGATCACATTATGAGCCACTAAGCAAGCCTTAACAAATACAAAAAAAAAAAATGGAAATAATTCCTGGCACCTTAGACCACAGTGGAATAAAACTAGAAATCCAAAGCCATAGTAACCCTGGAAACTACACAAATACTTGGAGAGTGAACAAAATAGTTTTAAATGAATAACAGGTTACTGAAGAAATCAGAAAGGAAAAAAATTTCAACTCCTACTCAAAATGATGCACAACCTATGAAAACCTGTAAAATACAGCCAAGGCAGTCCTGAAGGAAAGTATTATGTGTAAGTGTTCATTTTAATATCAGAAACACCTCAAGCAAATAACCTAATGATGCACCTTAAGACTCTAGATAAATAAGAACAAGCCAAAACCCAATATATAGTGAAAAATAGAAGAGTAGAGTAAAAATTAATGAAATAAGGGCTGAGAGTGATATATAATATCAAAGAGGGGCTTCCACATCACACAGTTCTTAACCACTTATAGACTCAGCTTCATGGAAATCCAGTGCTTCTAGCCTCTACAGGCATCATACAAGCATGGAAATACCCACTACAGAGAAAGAGAGAAAGACAGACAGAGAGAGAAATTCTTTAAATAATTTTAAAGTTTCTTTTTAAAAAGAATCATTTAAACAAATAGTTGGTTCTTTGAGATGATTGACAGTATTGTAACCCCCTAGTTAAACTAATACAAACAAAGCAAGAGAAGATCCAAATCAAGAAAATTAAAGACAAAAGAGTCGTGAACAGAACTGACTCCAGAGAAATCCAGATTATTTGGAGGGACTTTTAAAAGCTACATTTTAAAAAGCTGAGAATCCTAGAATAGTGGATAAATTTCCAAACTAATGTAACCTACCAAAATCAAAGCCAGAAGATAAAACAATTTAAATAAACTGTTAGCCAACAATGAGATTAAAACAGTGATGTAAGTCTCCCTACTAAAAAGCTCCCTGCAGATTCACTAATGAAGCCTATCAAACTTTTAAAAATATTCTAACATCAACATTTCTCAAATCATTCCATGAGAGAAAGGGAAGGAACAGGACCAAGCTTGTGGTACAAAATCAGTATCATCATAATTCCAAAGCCAAATAAAAACACAATAACAAAAAAAAAAAGACAATTTTCTCTAGTGAAAAACAATGCAAACTTTCTCTACAAAATAGAATAGTTGCAAACCTCATCAACAACACATTTAAAGTCAGGGGGCTGGAGAGATGGCTCAGTGGTTAAGGTCAGGTCTGAGGAGATGGCTCAGTGGTTAAGACTGCTTGCTTCTTTTTCAAAGAACTGGAGTTCAGTTTCCAACACCCACATCAGGCCACTCACAACTGCCTGGAATTTCAGTTCTAGGGCATCCAATACCCTTTCCTGGCTTTTGAGGTTCCTACACTCACCTGCACAGACACAGGGTGGGGGTTAATTTAAGAATAAGGACTAGAGAAATAATTCAGCAATTAAGAGCACACATTGTTCTTGCAGAGGACCTGAGTCCAACTCCTTCCCTTATCAGGTGGCTCATAGTCACTGTAACTTCAGCTCCAATACCTCTAATTCCTACAGGCTCCTGCACTCACATACACACACATACACAGATAAAACTCACATCTGTGGACACAACACCCTGAACACACCCAATCTTGACTGACCTCAGAAGCTAAAAAGAGCCAGACATGCTTAATACTTGGATGGAAGGAATACACACACACACACACACACACACACACACACACACACACACACACAAAATTTAAAAATAAAACTTTAAATTAATAATAATAAAATAAATGCTTGCACTTGTGGTGATTTGAATTGAGAACAGCCTCCTGAGGCTCATACATTTGAATGTTTTGTTCCCAGTTGGTGGACTTGTTGGGAAAGATTAGGATGCATGGCCTTGTTGGAGAAGGTGTGTCACTGGGAATAGACTCTAAGGTCTCCAAATCCTGTACCAGGCCCAGTCTCTCTCTCTCTCTCTCTCTCTCTCTCTCTCTCTCTCTCTCTCTCTCTCTCTCTCTCTCTCTCTCTGTCTCTCTCTCTGTCTCTCTCTCTCCCCCTCTCTCTCCCTCTCTCCCCCTCTCCCTCTTCCCCTTCCCCCTTCGCACTCCTCCCCTCTCAGACCAGATGTAAGCCCTCAGCTACTGCTCCAGCACCATGTTTGCCTTCCTGCCATGGTTCTCACCATAATAGCCATGGACTAACCCTCTGAAACAGTAAGCAAGCCCTCAACTAAATGCTTTCATAAACTGCCTTGGTCATGCTGGCTCTTCACAGCAATAAAACAGTAACTAAGACAACGCTATCGAGTTGGTTTCATTTCAAGAATACAAGCTGGTTCAACATTCACAAATAACCAAGTGTAATACACCATGTAAATAGACATAAGGATGGAAATCACGTGATCATCTTAACGGATGCAGAAAAGGCATTTGACAAAATTCAGCATGTTATTATCATAAAAGTCCTAGGGAAACAAATGAAATTCACAGAGAATACCTCAACACAATAAAGGCTATATACTCATAACCAACGCTATACTAGATGGGAGAAAACTGAGAGCATTTCTTCTAAAATCTACACTGATACAAGGTGTCTATTTCTATTCTGAACATTCTAAAGAGGTGAGGAACAGCAATAAGATAATGAAACAAAAAGAATACCAACAGGAAAATAAATTACATCGTCTCTGTTTGTAGATGAGATAGTTCTATACTTATAAGACCTACAGACTCCATCAGAAAACTATTAGGCTAATAAACACTCTTAATAAAGTTTCAGGATATAAAAGCAACATTTAAAAAATTAGTAACTTTCGGAGCAGGAGAGATGGCTCAGTGGTTAAGAGCACTGACTGCTCTTCCAGGGGGCCCAGGTTCAATTCCCACCATCCATATGACAGCTCACAACTGTCTGTAACTTCAGTTCTAGGAGACCTGACACGCCCATTCAGATATACATGCAGGCAAAACACCAATGCATATAAAAATAAAAATAAATTTTAAAAAATCAGTAACTTTCAAACACTGCGTAGGGGTGATGCATCCTTTCATCCCAGCACTCAGGAGACAGAAGCAGGCAGATCTCTGAGTGTAAGGCCAGCCTGGTCTACAGAGCAAGTATCAAGACAGCCAAAGTTTCACAAAGAACTACAGTCTTAAAAAATAAAATAAAGGGCTGGAGAGATGGCTCAGCGGTTAAGAGCACCGTCTACTCTTCCAGAGGACCCGGGTTCAATTCCCAGCACCCACATGGCAGCTAACAACTGTCTGTAGTTCCAGTTCCAGGCAAACACCAAGGCAAATAAATAAATAAATAAAGTTTTAAAAATAAAATAAAATAAAATAAAATAAAATCTGATGTGATAATGTCTTTCTATATGCTGTGAATAAAGGACTGTTTTGGTTATGGCAGGCACCATAGTAGGAGGCGGGGAATCGAAGCATAGATAGGAGAAGGAGGGCGGAGTCAAGAGAGACATGATCCAGCCACCCAAGAGTCAACATGTAAGGAAATAGTAGATAAGCCATCAGCCACAGAGCAGAACAGATTAACGGAGATGGGTTGAATTAAGATGAAAGAGCTAGCTAGCAATGTGCCTGAGACATAGGCCAAACAGAATGAAATTAATATAAGTGTCTGTGTGTTGCTTTGGGACTTTGGGATTGCTGGTCCAAATGAGCAGCAGCAGGCACAGCAGATCAGATCTGAACTATGGAGCTCGTCTGGGCCAGAAGCTTCATGTTACAAAGATCAGCAACTTTGATATATACTTTGTAGCTGTTTTTTTTAAACTCCTTGCTCTTCAGGGGTCTTCCACCCATCTCCGAAAGACATCCATGGAGATTTATTCTTATGAATGTCCAGCCTTAACTTGGTTTGTTTCTAGTTATTTTTTTCTAACTCAAATTATCCCGTTTCTCTTCTTTTATGTTTTGCATCTAGGCTTTTTACCTTTCTTTATTCTATATGTTTTTATTCGTTCTTAGTCTGTGTGGCTGGGTGGCTGGTCCCTTGTATTCTCCTCTCCTTCTTTTCTTCATCCTCACTCTGCAGCCTAGATTTCTCCTATTTATGCTCTCTGCCTGCCAGCCCTGCCTACTCCTCTTTTGCCTAGTTATTGGCCATTCAACTCTTTATTAGACCAATCAGGCATTTTGGACAAGCAAAGTAACACAGCTTCAAAGAGTTAAATAAATGCAACCTAAAGAATGCAACACATCTTTGCATCATTCAACAAATATTCCACAGCATAAACAAGTGTGACAGACACATCTTAAACTAACATTCCACAACTATAATAAATGTGTTGAGAAAGAAATTAGGGAAAGTATCCCATTTACAAATATGAAGAAAAAATGAAGTACCTAGGAATAAACCTAATAAAGGAAATGAGAGACATCAGATTTGGCAGAACTGACATTGCAAAAATGACTATGCTACCATCGACATAGTCAGTGCAGTCCCCATTAAAATTGCAATGACAGTCTTCACAGGACTGGTGGGGAGTCATGGATTCACATGGGAGCATGGGGGACTGTGAACAGTCAAAGCACTTCTAAACAGGAAGAACACTCATGGAACTGCCATAACCGTGGACTTCAAATTATGTCAGATGCCATAGTGCCAAAGATAGCATGTCACCAGCACAGAAACAGACATGTGTCCCAATGGAATAAAATATAGGACTCAGAAATAGAACCACACAGCTACAGCCACCTGGATTTTGACAAAAGTGCCAGAAATAGATGCTGAGGCAAAGACGGGTTCTCTCACAATTGCTGCTAGGTAAGTTGAATTTCTACATGTAAAAGAATGGGCCTAGTTCTTATTTTGATAAAAAGAAAAACACAACAAAAATCAACTCCAAGTGGATCAAAGACCTTTATGTAAGGGCCTGAAACTCTGAACTCCTAGGAGAAAACATGGATAAAACTCAAGACAGGGGCAGTCAAGGACTTCCTAAATAGGACCCTAAGGGCATAGAGAGAAAATCCAAGAATTGAGAAATGCAGAGGCATGAAATTAAAAAGCTCCTGAACAACAAAGAAAGCTCTTAGCAAAGTGGCTGCCCAACGGATGGAAGAGCGATCTCTACGGCCAGGCTTCAGACAATGACTGTTTCAGCTCTTATCTCCTCCCTGGGACAAAATGCTCTGATGAAAACAACTTTATTGCTGTGATGAGACACCATGACCATGGCAACTCCTATAAAGAAAAACACTTAATTGAAGCTGGCTTACAGTTCAGACGTTTAGTCCATTATCATGGCGGGAAACCTAGCAGCACATAGGCAGGCAGAGTGCTAGAGGAGTTGACACTTCCGTCTGCATCTGGAGGCAGCAGGAAGTGGTAATGACACACCGGGCCTGACTTGAGCTCCTAAGATCTCAAAGCCCACCCCTAAATGACACACTTCCTCCAACAAAGCCACACCTCCTAAGGGCGCTCGCTGCTCCCTATGGGCCTATGGGAGTCACTTTTATGCAAACCACCACAGAACTTAAGGAAAGGGTCTATCTGGGCTTAGAGCTCCATAGAGACACACACAGCACCAGGTGCAGAATATGTGGTAATGGGAACAGGAGATGGGCTGATATACTCCAGAAGCAGAGAATAGACAGGAAGAAGGACCTGGCTACCGAGACTTAAGGCTCTCCCACTGACTCATTTCCCACAGCAAGGCTCCACCTCCTAAAGGTCCCACACCTTTCCAAACAATGCAACCAGCTGGGGACCAAGTATTTAAAAATATGCGTCTGATGGGCAACATTTCACCTTCAAACCACAGCAAGGTGTTGGTATCTAGAATATGTTTTTAAACTTCAAAAATTAAATCCTATAAAAAGCAAAACTGCAAATCAATAAAAGAATTAATGAGCTAAACAGACAGCTCTCAGAAGAGGAAACAGAAATGGCCAACAAATATATAACGTGTTCAAAAGCCTTCTTATCAGGGAAGTGCAGCTAAAGCTGCTTTGAGATTCCATTGCAGCACAGCCAGAATGGCTGTGATTTAACACAAAACAAGACAATATATGCTGGCAAGGATGGAGGGAGGGGCCGTAGGAGTGCAAACTGGTACAACCCCTACGGTGTGGGGATATTTCAAAGTAAGAAACGCAGAGCTACCATGAGACCCAGCTACACCGTTCTAGGCACAGACCCAAAAGACTCTATGTCACACCACCAAAATAATTGGCACTCATGATTATTAACTCCACTCACATTAGCAAAGAAACAGAATGGACTAGATGCCCATCAATAGATGAATGAACACAGAAAATGTGGCATATACACACCAAGAAATTTTATCCAGTCCTTTAAAAAATGAAATTTTGAAATTTACAGAAAAATGGCTGAACATTATGATTATTATTATGATTTTGAATAAGGTAGTCCTTGACTCAGAAAGAGACAAATACTATGTGTTCTTTTTACAAGAGGTTTCTAGCTTTTAATGTTAGATGCGTGCAGATAAGAGTCATAAAAGAGAAAGGGGACACACAGAGGGAAGAAGGTTTTAGGAAGGGGGAAGAAAAATAAAACACATGTGGTGTGAAAGTGGAAAGGGAACAACTAGAGATGAGAGGACACAGGAGGAGGAGGGGGAAGGAGGGGGAGGAGGGAGGGG